>VZSF01003927.1:668177-790324 GCA_013398295.1 Chionis minor | reverse complement strand
GAGCTTGTAGTCACATTTCCTAATATAAGCTACAAACTGCACTTCTTTTTGATAATTTGGGTATAATGAGGCTCTGAGATCATACAGCAGATGGTATGTGTACTACTGGGAATATCAGTGTGAAGTATCTTTTGCAGAGAAAACCAGAAGTAGATTTTTTACATATCCTGTATATATTTAAGGAAAAATTCCCAAATAATCAAGATAATGTTTTGTTTTCCTGCTATACTTATCTTGATTATACCCACCCCCCTGCTAGCCCTCCGCTCCCCCCCAGCCCATCACAGAGTTTGTAAATGACTGCATTCTTTGGTGTCCAGTATAGGTGGTCACTGGGACAACAGCTGAACTGGAAGTCCAAAGACTTAGGACTTCTCTGTGTTGTTTCCTATACTTGCTGTCTCTGTCTCAGTATCTAACAAGGAAGGAGCTCTCAGAATGTTCTGAGGGTGGGCTTGGTGCTGCTAGGAAGTTCACAAATGGCAGAAATGCCAGTGAAACAATTATTGTATTGTACCTCTCTTCATTTCACTGCTGATTAAGTGCTATCCCTGTAGAAAGTATAGCCAAGAGGACTTTCCGAACAGAACTGTTACATGCAAGCCTTTTTTATTTTTAGCATCTTTAAATTAAATTTAGCAGCTGGAAGCAGAAACAAGAACTGGTGCTTTGTAGTCAGCCAGCTTCCATAGAGACATTGCATTAAGGAGAATATCCTGGATTGGAAGGCTGGCCAGATAAGAAATCACATAACCTCTCATGATACAGCATTAGATCAGACAGACAGTGCAAATGGCAATTATGGTAGTAACAAAAGCAGTAGTGAGGCTGAAATGGTGGTGGCAGGGGGGGCTCTAATTGTCTTAGTCTCTGCTCATGGTCTTTTGCTGTCGTTGGGAGTTGCAGGGAGATTGCTGTGGACTGCTGCCTTTTTAAATGCTTTATTAGTTATGATATTCAACACTGTAATTTACATTCTTCTCCATCATGAATAGTCTGGCTGACTTCCTGGCAAATGTGGTCCTTCCTTCTGTTCTGTCAATTCTCTTGAGGGGAAAAAAAAAAAAAAAAGCCTGTAATTTTTTGGGTGACAGAGGCTCTGGTTTTAGTCTGCTTTTTTCTACCACCTTTGACGTACTCTCTTATCTGTCAAAGCAATTCCATGCAATAATTCAACAGTTTCTTCCAGGAGATTGGAAAAACATGAAGTGATCTTACTTCTCATGTAACCTCTTGCATCTATCTTTACATATCTTATGCCACTTGGCTTGTGCTCAGACTCCAGCAGGTCTTACTTTTGCTGTATGCCTGTATTTCTTATGGCATAACTGGATCATTTCTGTGACACTGTAGAACAAAGTCAGTCATACAAGGGGCTAGAATACGTTTTCTACTTCTATTGCCTGAATTAATTGGAAAAAGTGGAAAATACTGAGGTAGGGTGTGGTTTTTTTGTTGTTTCAATCTAATATCTGTAGTTTTAAGGAGTATCTAGAACAGACAGGGTAGTCTGATTCACCTTTTCTATTTGTTGTATTAGGCTGTTTATTTCCCTTGGCCTTTTCAGAGGAACATCAGCTATAACCCCTCTGGGACTCTGTCAGTCTGAATCAGAAGGTTCTTTTTGCCTTTAGGCTTTCCCCAGCTTTCAGTTTAAATGTTTTCCAGCAGTTTTGAGCCTGACTCCAGTTTGGTTAAGGTACAGCCAGCCTGTCCTCCTTTTATAGGTCTGTCTTGTCTGGAAAGGTACCTCATTTCTTAACATATCTAAAACCCCCTTCTCAGCATCACCATCTCGCAGTAAGCAGTAGCAGAAGTAAGATGTAGCCTATGCGAGGAGTGAGTGTGAGGGAGCATGTGTGGAGAAACAAGCTCATCTGTACCTTTGCCAGTGCAGGCTCCCAGTGTGCTCTTATGTCTTGCTTGCCCCTATTCACTGCGCTCCTCTGGTTATTGCACTTCTGCCTTTTGTCCTGTTGTTGCCTCTATTCCAGGCGTGCTCAGCCCCCTTTTCAGGATCAAGAGACCACCTTGCAGACCCCTTTGCATCCCACCTTCTCACATCCTCCACAGCAGTCGCCTGGCAATCGCTCAGGGCAGCCTTAGCAAACTCCCACTTACCCAAAGCACGTGGCCACCAAAGGAAGCAGGCCAGCCCCAAACTCACTGATCCTCCTTGCCTTTCCACTGTTCCTGTCTTTTGTGGGCAAAACAACTGTGCCACCTGCCCTTTTTGATTGCCCTTTGTTTGCTACATGTGTTCCCACCACAGAGAGAGAAGCATTCGTCATATTTTGTTTAGAGTGCACAAATACCCTGTGATGGCTGGATGTAGCATCCATCTGTTTCTTGCAGGTATATCGTATCTCCATCTTGTGTAGGTTAAGTCTGGAAAACTACACATATGTGTATAGTAACACTGTGTATATGACTACTAATCATCAGGAGATTATAGTGGGATGTTGCCCCATATACTGCTGTTAAACATGTCCATATTTTTTTGGAATATGTATTTTAAAAGATACAGTTCTTATTTTGCCCACTTCACCCAAACATTGATGCGTTAATAGAAAAAGGGAACATTGCAAGGAACATCATGTACAGGTCAGCAGCATTACTATAATACTTCCAGAAAAAGCTACAGAATGCAGTAGGGTATTACAGAATGTTCTTTTATTTCACTTATAAAAAATTTTATCTATTATCCTTATTTTCATCCAGTACAGTTCTCTAGTGTTCATGCTAGATTTGGCTAAGTTCAGTATTCTATGTCTGCAATTTAATTTGAAAAAAGAAATTGCTACCACACTAAAAATTTTCTGACTGTAACAAGCCTCTGTAATAGGACAGCAAAGACATCCTTTTGTTTTATTCATTTTTGAAAACACAGCAGAATAAAAGTATCTGGTTAAAGGAGATACTAAAACACCCATGCAGTTGGCAGAGGCTGATACTGCATGATGTGATACCAGCCTCTGGAGACTTATTTTGATTATTTTAAGAATTTAAGAAAGTAAAATTGCACTTCAGGTTTCAAAGGAGCTGAAAAACACTGAACTACTCTTTGGATTATGTTTCTCCAGTAATTTCTTAGAGCATAGTGTAGACAGTCCCGATTAAGTAGCTGCCTCAGAATACCTTGTATTTGCTGGGGCTAATCCAATGGTCCGAGGTAACTACTTTGCAACCAAAAATGCAGGTTACATGATCAAAGACATTTGTATGTAAGAGGGTCTAAAACAAAGAAATTGTATGTGGAAATGTCTAGGAAGGGCAAATAGAGCCCTAGAGCCTCTGGTATCTATATAAGATGCTACTAAGTGGTCTTTTCTCCATTTAGTATCATGTAGAGAGCTAACAAAGATGGTAGCTATTTGCATAGTAGTCTGTTAATAATGTTACAGTTATGTGTATCTTAGCATCATTCATGAAGTGTTGTTAACAGTCTCTGTCCATACAGTCTACTCTTTTCAGAGAACAGGTAACGTTGCAGTCCTGAGACTCTGATATCTGAAAGAGAATTTCTTTGATTTTGGTTTGGAGGGGTGGAGGGAGACCTGGTTCAGGTGTGCCCCTGGGAGAATTAGGGTGAGTTAGGCCGCTTGCAGGCTGTCTGCAAGGCTTCCTTGTGGACTAGGAGAGAGGCAGGCTTTGAGTCTGCTTCAGTCTTTGGTCAGGGCCATCTTCATATATTGTAGATACTGTCATATCTATCCAATGATACTAGTCTGGAAGAATGAGACCAATCCTTTTTTAAACTGTTGAAAAGTGGCTCTGCAGGCTTTCTGTGCTGTATATCCAGCTCCAGTGTGAAAGTAGATTATCTCTAAGACTGGTGTGGCAGCTTGGGGTGAGATGGCTGTCTTATGTTGCTGCAGGGTAGAAAGCACCTGTAAACCCAAGCAATAAGAATAGCCTGAATGTGACTGATTCTACACGTTATGCTGCAAGTAAATGGCTCTATGTGGTCTGTGTTGGAGCCTCGGGTGGCAAAAACACTATTGCGTTTCCATATATTCTCAGTTGCTAGCATAAGGTACAGCATGATCTCAATATAAGGTAGCAGCAGCTCTTTAAATAAAATAATTTTTTGTTTAATTGTTTGCTTTTAAGGAATAGAATTTTTTGTTTAATTGTTTGCTTTTAAGGAATAGAATTTCTCAAATATTTTTGTTTCATTTTTGACACGGACTTGGTGTGTTTCACTTTACCACTGACTTATCCAAGCACACTAAAGAAGAACCTACTTTTGCTGTGCAACAAATGAAATCTAGTCATTGTTTAGCTAGTCATCTTTTAAAGATGGGTTTTCTGGGAGAGATAGCAAATTGTCCTAAAAGGCCAGACTTGCTATTTAAAAAAAAAACAAACAGTATCCATCTTTGTACACGTTTTTGCTTTGCTGAGTAATAGTTGAGATTATTTACCTAATACATTATCTCTCATATCTAAGGGCAAAGGTTTTATCTGGTGTCTCTTCAGGCTGTATACTAGCAAATTTTCTATGTTATGATTTGTAAGTCATGATAACACACAAACTTGCATTCATTTACATAAACCTGTTTTAAATGATCACTCTTATTCAGTGTCAGCACCTCTCTTCAGACAAAAATGAATTAATGTTCAAATGGTCTTTTGCAGGTAATAGAGTACCAGCCATTGTGTGCTGGGGTGACACTTGAATTGAACTACCATGCCCTGGGGACAAGCTTATTGGCATAGCATGCTGAGGTTTTTTGATGCCTGGCCTTATTAAGTGACACATGCTTTAACCACTTAGTTTAAGCTGATAGCACAATCATTTCTCTTAATACTTCTGTCATTAAACCTGTGAAATTAAAATTTCACACGCACAGGTGATTGCCACCAATAGAAAAAATCTCCCCTTCTTTACCCTGCCTTCTCCAGCCTCTTGTCTTGTAACCTTTAGTTTAACACTGGGGGAAGAGCAAGACTTAGTGAATATCAAAGTAGGTTATAGCTATTTAAATACCTGATAAGCATCTCCCAATCATGCATGTACCCAAAGCTTAGCAATGAGTGATGTGCAGCTCTTACATCTGATAAGGTGTGCTCCAGGCACTGCTGAGTATTATAAGTGTGTGTGTGAAACATAGCATTTGAGCGGGTCCTGATGAAAATTACTGTTCTTACTAGGGAAAAGCATAGTGAAAGTCATCATGAGCCTCATCACTTTCAACACCACCACCCACTGCGCTGGCAAGGACACCAAGGGGAGCACGTTTGCCTTGAAACCCCATTGCTTCCCCTCCCTGTCACTGAGGGTCAGAGTTTTTCTTATTTCCCTTCTCTCTCACTTTCTCTCCTTTGTTTTTTTTAATCTCTGAATTAACCTTGAAGTCTGTGCATGCCCCACAAATTTTTTTGCGTTTAAGCTGGTATCAACATTCTTCGGTCAATGAATGGAAAGTCTTCAGACACCACAAAGTTTATGACCCTCTTTCAGGTCTCTCATCCTAGACAGTGGCCAGGCTCAGACTAGTCAAGACTATGTAACTCTGCTTTTTGCCATAACAATTTATTTCGTGTCTATAATGCTTCTAATTTCCAGGGTAACTTCCTTAGCTATGTCTTCAACTAATTTACTGTTATTTTCTTCTTACCTGGCTTAATAATTTCAGTTAGGTTTTAAACTCAAAGTGACCTTGTATTGTGCATTATGGATCAATATTTGGAATTGTGTTTCCCCAGCATTTGGAACCCTTCAACATGTTTCTATGAGTCAGTGTTCATTTTGCCTGAAGTTGTCTCAAGAGCTTCTAATTTAGTTTTCTAAAGTCCAAAGAGTAAAGGAAACAGTAAAAGAAGCTAGAGAGTCTGTGAGGGTAATAGCAGAAGGAGCAATGGTTGTGGTGTGCATAAATGTCCATACAGCTGAAATTGTCAGAAATTATGAGTGAGTTTTGGCTGTCTGTCCTGAGAAGTCGTACAGATGGATGTTCACCGTCTGCTGAGTATCAGGCTTAGGGTGACACTCAGCAGAATCATTATCTGCTCTTGCAGATGACTTCTAAATGATTTTCATATACTTATGATTTAAAAAAAAATCAAACCACACACAACCCCCCCCCGTCCTGTTTTGCTTCAGCTAAGTTATTTTTAAAATAAATTTTGATTTGCAAAATAATTCACTACAATGGGAGAGTCTTAATTAGAAAATCCCTGCTGGCTGTTGAGTGCTTTGAGTTATTCTGATTAATCGGATACTACCACTGTGTGGAATAATTTTGCCACGACCTGGGGAGTCTTTTGAACAATTAGGTGCTGCTCAGGTGTTCCCAAAAGATTGGTTCTAAACCAAGACTGCCCCAGGAGCATACAATTAAAAAAAAATAAAAAATCATTCTGTGCTGTTTTAACTCTGACAGCTGCAAAAGCCTGTAAAGAACTGGAATAAAGACTGAAATCTGACTGCAAATATGGAGATGAGTTACAGAAAATTACTTTGGTCTATGGAGAAGACAGCAGTCAGACCGAAGAGTTTCCTCACATCTCCTGTTGCCTGTAACCTTTTTTTGACTCTGTTTTGTTGCTAAACCTCCTGAGTGCAATCAGAGAGACTTTTCTGGAGAACTGTCATTTTGGCATGGCAACTCCTGCAACAGCAGCGTGTAATAGCTGTCATAGATACCAGTAGTGTGTTAGTAGTCACCAGGGAGTATTGAATTATAGACCTGTACTGCAGCAATAAGTACTGCAGCTAATAACTTACCAACCTGAACTGCACCCAAGAAATACACGCTAGACAGTGCCATACGTTTCAGTGAAGCAGTGAGGAACCTCGGTTTAATCTTAAGTGTGAGCTTTTGATTTGTTGTATTTAACTTTATTTCGTGTTAGGAAACCAGCCATAGAGATAGCTACCCAAGCTGGAATGAAGAGGGAGCCTTGCTAGTCAAAATAAAAAAAGAAGCTACGTACAGGTTAAGAGTAGATGCTGTGTGAGATATTTGCCATCTTTTTAATGTTCTCTCTCTTAAGGAGGAGGAAGGTGGCAGCACATGCTGTTTAATCTCTTTAACTGGAAAATAGTGACATAGATCTTGCAATCCACCTGGGAGACAGGGCAAGAGCCAGTCACACCTGTAACGTAGCTGATGCCAGGACTGTGTGCCCAGGTCAGAGCTTGGATGCAGCTGCCGGAGCCATGGGCAGGGGCTGGAGGTCCTGTGTAAGCCCAGCTGGAGCCCTTGGGGCCCTGACAGTTGGCCCATGTGAAATTTCCTTTTAATGTTAAGATTAATGTTAATACATGACATTATGTCTGTGTGAAGGTATGTCTGTAACCCTACTCAGAGTATTAGTGGCAGTGGTTAGTGCTCCTCTGAACACCTTTCTGGCAGACAGAGGATGGCCTGCTTTCTGCCTTTATTGCCCAATCTTGCCCAATCTACGGCCCCACTTAAAAAGGTAAGAAAAGCGATAGGGGCGGTACCTTGCTGAAAGCCTGTCAGGCAGTGCAACCAGATCTGTAATATGCTTCCCTCTCACTGCTCTGGTCACTCGGGCATAATAAGGGGGGAAAAAGTACACTCCGCTCTCTGCAGCATCTCGCACCCTGTGGTACTCGCTAAGAGAAAGCAACTGAAATTTCGGTTCGGCTGTTGTCACAAGCTGCACTGCCGAGCCCCGGGCTGGCACAGCTGGAGAGGCCATGTGGGTGCCATATGCCCTGTGCGTGGGCGAGGAAACCAGCACCTGCCGCCCGGCTTGCGTTCTCACGATTTATCACGGTGATTTCTGCGAGATTTCTGGGCTCTCTTACCTAAGAAACACAGAAGAAGTCTTACACCAGGTAAGAAGTGATGCAGAAAGAGCAGTGTTACAGGGAGGTGCAGAGAGAAATGATGTTGGAGTGGAAGAGGCTCCTTCTGCAAAGAAGTATGTGTAGGAGAAAAGCAGATGAGGTTGTTACTTGGAGCCCCAATATATTGGTGATGTTTCAGCAGGAAAGAGGGAGATTGCTGTATTTTATTCTGCCTGGAAAAGAAACATTTTGCTGATTTACTAGCAGCTATTACCATGAATCACTGTCTTAGGTAAATAAAGCTGCTGGCCTCCCTATTTTATGAGGTGTTTTACCAGGTTGTATGCTCTTGCATGTGTTGATCTAGTTCACGCTAAAGGGCTTGGTTACTTTTCATTAAGATTTTCATAGGAAGATTTATAGGGAAGTCAGTCACCAGGGCAAAATGTTTTCAAAACAGAATAGAAAACGTGTTCAGAAGTTAGAAATGTGAGACTTTATAACTGGCTAACCATCTATTTATTTACTGCTGCTAACAAGGACAGCAGCCTATATTTATTTTTTTTTAGCATTACTGAGCTCAGGCTCAGGAACTGTTGGCAGATCTGAGTTTTCCTTTATGGGTCCAACTTGAACTGTAACGAAGAAAGTATGGGAGTTGGCTTTGGTTTTCCTTGCACAAATGAGTAGGTGTCAGGGAACTCAATGTCATGCATGGAGCACTGGGACTGCTCTGTCCCATCTGTGTGGACTGAAGGCAGAGTGGAAGTACGCTGAAGTGTTTATCATCCTTTGCATCCAGAGGTATGAAGTCATGGATGTGATTTGTGCTTAAGAAACAAGCATTCAGACTCCTCATGGCTGTTCCTTGCGAAACAAAATCTTTGTGGCGTGTTGCAGTACTCGGAGGGCTCATTTTGTAAGGTTCTTTTGTTCCAGGAGATGAATCAAGTTTGGGGTGACCTAAAGCTTCTATAAAAAAAACGTTGACCAGCCTTTCTCATGTTGTTAAAATATTTTTCTGTGGGGTTTTTCATGATAAAAGAAATTCTGTTCTTTAGAAAACATTGTTATGGGTGTAAATTTGTATATTTTCAACTTCTCTGGGGTAAAAAATATGTTGTCTTTAATTAGGTTATTTTATTTTCAGCGTCTTATCTTTAATTCAGTGGGGTTAGCATGATTAGAACTAAGCCTCTCTTGGCCCATTAAATATGGCAAAATTTTATTTTGAAAGGTACAGAGTGAAGAATATGAGAGATTTCTCCAATGTATTTGACTGTTATATGTTCCCTTGTGTTTTTAAATATTTTTTGCTAAAGATGACAAAAGCGTGCATCAGTTTTGTGTACAAAAAGCAAAATAGAGGACTCCAGATGATCCTGCCACTGGTACCAAACAAACAAACAAAAATGCCATTATGGTGGACTTTTACCTCCAGCTGCTCTGATTGCAGGCTGTGTGAAATTGTGTGGAGCAAGTGCAATGGTAATCCAAATAGACAAAATTAAGTTTAAGGGCACACGAGTAAAGGTTTTTAGGTAAATACCCTGGAAAGTGTCTATGAAAATAGCTAAGTACCATTATTCTCCAAATGAACAGGTGAGCTGTGTACACACTACAAAGTGAATGCAGTATTTGTCACAATGACAGCATCATTAGTCACAAAACTTATTTTTGAAGATTACTTAGTATTCACCTTTGTCATGAACTCTGCTTTATTTTGCATTTTGTTTACTTGCATTTCAGTAAATGTAAGAAATAGCCTACCAGGTTTGTGTTAAACCAGGTAAGAGAGCTCTTGTAAATAATAATACAGATCAAAGAGTACTGAACAACTCTTATGTCCAAGAGAGGTCTGTCTTCAGCTTGAAAGCTTCTCTTTCTCTTCCCCCCCCAACTTTTGCAGTTGGTTTAATAAAAGATACTGCCTCCCATAGCATCTTCGCCTCTCATTACTTTGCCAAGCTGTGGTCTTGTGGGTGTTAGTTGTACTGAAGTGGTAACTTGAGGTTAGATTTTTTTTCTCCTTCATCCTCGGAAAAGAGGCAAAGGCCTCACCTGTAGAGCATTTTCGTGAAATGTACATGACTGCTCCCATATAGCTTTAGTAATAGGTATTGAAAATGTATTTAAAAAAACACACACAACCTTGAACAATTCAAACAAGGCCAAAATGGAAAATTTATAAGTAAATTGAGTTAATAATACACACAAACATAACACTTGGCAGAAAGAGGATGCATTCAGAGAAAAGAAAATTACCCACTAATATCTATTGTAGCCAACAAACACAGCACGAAAACAGTCTTTGTAAATCTTCATGTTTTTAAATGTGTTAAAGAATTCTTAGAAACAAAAAAAATTACCCTAAAAGTATGTATGTGGCAAAGAGGAGGAGGTATGCATTTCTTCTTTAACATTTATTCTAGTTCCTCAGCAACATGAAATTGGTAAAACAATTAATGATTTAACAAAACAAAAGTTAGACTAGGGGAAAAGGAATAATTTTAGTGCCAATTGCATTGAATTACAATTTTCATGTATTTTCAGAGCAGCGTGAATCTGGCAATTGTATTATCAGCGTTCATCTAAATGTGATGTTTGAAGGAAATAGGAATTTAACCAGATAATGCCTTCTGGTGCCTCTGGTAGGCTGTGGAGAGGAACACTGGGGTATGTTAATGCTCATCACACTGAGGTGACGTTAGGTGATGTGAGGCATAAACTGTCGACGCACGAAGGGTCTGCTGGCAGCCTGGGCTGGGTCCTTTGCTGCAGAGGGAATTAAAAATGGTGATCAGGTCAATAGAGATCAGCCTCTGAGTTTGTGCTTCTGGGAGGCTATTGCTATACTTCCGTGCTCCCAGTAAAATTTGAACTTGGCATGTGTGAAATGCATACAGGGGGTACTCTCTTCCTTTCTTCCTTTTTTCCCCCGCTTTGTATTTCAGAGGAAAAAAAACTGATGAAGGCGTTGAAAGAGTAGAGGAAAACTCCACTTGCCCATAGCAGGGAGAATTGGAGATGACCTGCAAATCCTGCTTTCCTGTCACTGCTTGTGTCAGTCTTGGCAGGGCTGAGAAGGCAGTGAGGTGGCTTTGTGATCATGTTCATCTAAACAAGTATCGGAACAGCCAAATTCAGCGACAGTGGCTTCAAGTCTCAGTTTTGCATTTTGTTTTGGTTTTAGCATTTCTAAGTAGGTTTATTTATAATGTAAGTCTCCTCGCCTGTCCTACAGAGATGCCATCATCTCAGCAAAGGAAAGCCAGTTATGAAATATTTTACAACTAATTCATAAGTCAGGCAGCCTGGGATCAATGGAATGACAACAACAA
Source organism: Chionis minor (assembly GCA_013398295.1). Classification (NCBI taxonomy): domain Eukaryota; kingdom Metazoa; phylum Chordata; class Aves; order Charadriiformes; family Chionidae; genus Chionis; species Chionis minor. The sequence continues at coordinate 779,215 of VZSF01003927.1, read as the reverse complement.
CAACAAAAAAATATAAAAATGCTTCCCAATTAAGTCTGCTCATTTCTAAGGAAATGAGTCCTTTGGGTCATTCTGCCATTCTCTCAGTGTGTGGCAGTATAAAATTTATTTTTAATTTGCATTTTTCTTTGCAGACTATCATTATCAGGTCACATGAAAAACATACAGCTTTGAGAGAATAATGCCTTCCACTGACGTTTGCAAGGGAGCTCTCTGTAGACTAGCAAGCACATCTGTGGTTTCAAAACGTGGCAGAAGATAAAGCTACATGACTGCCACTAATATTGTAATAAGCTGTGTGGCAGAAATCACTGGCCATGTATTTGGCCTGCAAGAGAGCTGCTTTTCTTTTTTTACAAAAACAGACCCAGACATGTTGCAAATCAGATACAAAATAATTGATGCATTGTTTGGTTTAACCATTTAAACTCAGAAAAGACTATTGATATAGTGGCAATATTTGCTGCTCTGTACTGGAAGATTAAGATTTATAAGTAGACTATTAAACAACAATTCAATAACAGTAATTATTAATGAAATATACAACTCAAACATTAATATTGTGTTAATGTTTTTTGCATTTATATATACACTAGATGCTTTATAAAATATTTATCTAACCATCATAGTTGTCAGTTACATCTCTCTATTAGCATATTTTACCAATAAGACTTGAAATGGTAAATTAACTTGCATCCGTGAAATACCAGGAGTTTTTGATTTATTTGCTGTTGGAACACTGAGGCATGGACAAAAAATGAATAATCTCCACTAAAAATAATGTTATAGGAACTGGGAAAGTGCTGTCATGTAAATTCTGCTTTAGGATACAGGCAGGACACCCTGGCTCTCCTCAGTGTGTAGGTTCTGCTATGGTCTGTTGAGCTACTCGCACAAATGATCGTAGAGTGAGTCAGGGTTTAACAATATGTCTTTGAGTTCCAATGTAATGATTTTTTTTGCATCATTATAGTGCTAAATTTTGATGTTAATTTTTTATGGAGTACGCCCCAGAGGTGATTGCAGACTCTCAGATTTTTTCTTTTTCTAGGAGAGCACTGGAGTGTTGCAGCCTGTTAGTAATAACTATCTTTTTTTTTTTTTAAAAAAAAAGGGAAATGGGATCACCTTGACAGAATATGAAAGAAGTCCGTATGATAGTTTGCTAAAATTAAGACATCTCAATGAAAACATTTTGGAACACAGGTGGCTATTTTTCCTGGTATATTTATATAATTTTCAAAATAAGAGAGGTTATTACATCATCTAAAATGACCATCGCTGTGAAGCCCTCTGCTTACATTAAACTTGTCTTTAAAGCTTACAGAGTGATTCTAGTGTGGTTTTCCTCAGTACACATCTGGTAGCAAAGTGTTTAAAACTGTTACTGTGGATGAGTTACCTCCCACTGGAAGATCAGAAAGAGCTGAGGTAACCTCTCACAGTACCTTGTGCTGTTATTTGAGTGCGGCCTCATTAAGCATTACTTATGCTTGCATTGGCACTTTAACACCTAAACGGCTTACTACAATGTCTCTTAGAAAAAGAGAATTTCTGTAACGCCTCTTTCTTAATTTTTTTTTTTTAAAGAAAACGCCCTATCCAGAGTGAATTGACACAAGAAAAACAACTCATACACATATTCATTAGTTTGCATTTGAGAATCTTTTCTATTTTATTCTTAGTGTAAGCACACTAATGGTTTGCTTTTGGAAATATAATGACAATTTGGTAATGTAATTGTGAGTAGTTTTTCTCTTGCATGACATTATGCACCATGTACAATACTGTTGGTTTGGTTTTTTTTAAAAAAAATCATGGTTTTTTTTCTTCCACGATTCATTTATCATATATTTTTTGATCAGATTTGCTGGTTTCCAACACTAGTTTTATGTTTAGTTACTTATTTTAATAAAACGACATAAATACATTCCAAATTCAAGCGATACAACTGTGCATTTTTTTAGTTGTGGAATGATTTTGTGTTTGTATTTGTGAATGTATTTATGAAATTGCTTCTGTGGTTGTTGCTGATGATTATTATTACAATATATATTTATTAATATAATTGTGGTCGCTGCTGTAATTATTATAATCAGTAAAAGCTATCTAAAAATTCAAATAATCTTCCTCATAAATTAATGAAAAAGATCTGTTTTTAAGCAATTAAAATTTTGTCCATATCAAAAATAATAATGTGCGGTTAAAAAAATCTAAATCTTCTGATAGCTTCTTAAAGGTTTCGTCTGGAAATTAGCAAAAACACTTCAGCGAGGAAGAATTCAGGTTTTCATGGGCAACAGCTCAAACTGAATAAGACCAGAAAAGCATGTAGAACTGGTTTTGGACTGCTTCTCTCTGATGCAGTATTGTTACTGTGGTCTAAGTATATAAGCAAGGTAACTTTTCTGAGGAGGAATAATACATTTTATCCTACTGAGTGGTGTAGCTGGAAAAAAGCAGCTACGTGAGGTGAGCAGCAGACAAAAGAACTGTAAAATTGGGTATTGTGAAATTAAAAACCCTTAGTAACATAATAGCATGGTGCCCCCTTGGAGCAAAGACCAGCTTTTTTTTTTTTTAGGGTGCTTTAATTGTAGCCTGGATTCTGCTCCCTGGTTAATTCCTGCTGGCTGCGCTGGGTGTGTGTAGCTACAAACAGTTGCTGAGACTCTGTAACAGAGACTTTGTGAGTAGAAGTTCAATGTCATTTAAGCTTTTTTTCTTCGTTCAAACTCCATCAATGGGAATTACATCCAAATTGCAAGGCACTGACATGTTTTGGGATTAGTGTTGGGTAATACCAATACTACTTAGAAGGAGGTTCCGGTTTAACAAAATAAAAAAGCAAAACTAAATTTAAACTGGTATCTTAAATTCTACAAGAATCATTGGGAATCCTTATGAAAGGGAAATATGATACTGTTTTTTAAACAACACTGATTTCAGCCCTTGTTCTTTGGCACATGCTAACAAGCACTAGCACATGTGTGTTCAAGCGGTCTGGGTTGCTTGTGTGGAACGGGGAGGATGACAATAAACTGGTTTTTGAACCGGTCTTTTAAACTTCTTTGGAGTCAGCAGTTACTACGGGAGGATCTTTTGCCTCAGAATCCTGCCTACTGTGATTCTTAGTTACCCTCTAATTGCTTGTCAAGGTTGCTGCCCCTTTTCTTTGTTCCATCATCTGGGAATTCTAGTTGCAGCACATCTTCCTGCTGGAACGGGCAGGAGAGCAGTGGCTGTGCTGCTGTACCTCAGCCTCCTTGCCACCCTCCCGTATTACAGCATGAGTCCTCTGCTGACAAGCCACCTCTGCCGTGCCTGTTTCAGAGTCTTGATGCAAACAGCATGTTCCTCCCTGTTTACTGGTTTTATTGCTGTCAGTGATGTCCTTGTTTTATCAGTGGTGTCCCTGTTTTACCAATACGTGACATTCTTTCAACCTTTGCTTTATTTTTTCTTCTGATGCTTTCACGCACCTTCTCTTCCATTCATGTTTCTTTCAGACTGATCTTAGTATTTTTGTTGCAAATCTCTACAGGCAAATCTCTCCATGCCTCAGGAAAGGATCCGCACGTTTTTTCATGTATTTAAGTCACTAGTTGAAGTATGCCAAACACCTGTAGATAAATTAACAAGATCTTTTTCTCTGGCTCTTCTGTCTTGGAAGACCTTCTGCATTTGCAATAGCAATTTTCTAGGGACTAGCAAAATATCCAAACTTAATCTTGCTCTTCATATTCACTATGAAGAGTGCAAAATGTGCCTATGTTTCTTTTTTAGGTAACAAAACTAATTATATAGCTGTTCCTTAAAATGGAAAATTTTGCATCCAGGCAATAGAATTACAAAGCTAAAAGGGTTTCATCTGGAAATGGACACCTCTTAATTCCTTCATGGAAGAGCTGAAGTTGCTATAGATTTTTTGCATATATTTTTATTGCTACTTTGTCTGTGGAAGCCAAGTAAAACTGCTGGATTGTTTTTATTTTCTGTTTGTTCCCCTATGGTGTAGAGAGATCTGAAACATTTTCACCTGCTGACAGCGGATGATTCCCTACAAGACAGAAGCAATTACACAAATTTACCATGCAAGCATTACCAACCACTGTGACATGGTAATTTTTGTAGGAAAGCAAAAGAGAAGTGGGTGAGAAACGTAGAAATACGAAAGACAACTGCTGAATTATAAATAACACATGCCTTGGTTTGTAGCGATAGGTGGGTTGAATGTTCAATAAGCAGGGGTCAATGATACAGCGACTAACATCTTGGGCATTTGTGGATTTACCGCCTGCATCACAACAAGAAATGTTGTTTTACACATGACTGCAGAGAACAGATGCAGGAACCCTGGAAAGCTGTGCTAATGAGCGTGTGTTTGTATATGTGTATAGGAAAACACAGCAAGCTGTGAGTGGTTTGATACACCCACTTGCTGATTCGCCCCATCAAACAAGTCACTGCCTGTGTGCAGTCCTCTTTGGTGGAAGAGGTAAGAAGTGCATGTATAGTTCTTCTCTCGTGTTTCTGATGGCGGCTGCTGTCTTTTACAGAGTTAATTGTATGCTACATGTGTCTTAGGTTCATTGAATGCTCACATGCATGTGGCTAATACGTGGTAGACCTGCTTGGGTTATACATATATAGCAAGATAATAAAATAATTTTTTAGTTTTAGAAAATAAGACCAGGATATAATTTGAGGTGACATTGTTCCAGCTTTGTATCCTTTTTTTTATATTGAAAATCATATTGAAATCAGTTTTGATTTTAATACGCCAATAGACCTGACAATTCCATGTTATCAGCAAAAAGATTCTTTTCAGCAGCAAAATGCAAATTTAAAATTTTATACCGTGTATGGATGATTGATCAGGCAGTTTGTATCATCAGTCTATGCTGGGTCATAAGCCCACGCTAGTGTAAGGAAGCATATGGCAAAGTTTTGGCGGTGCTTGGGCAGGTTTCAGTGTAGGGTATTGTCTGCTGTGCCAAGCAGCTGATGAAGTCCAAATATGGGTGGCTAATTTTATTTCTAGCACTAGGGAAGAAAAGGAGCCTTACAGTAAAAATGAATGTTATCTTCCTTTTCCAGTAGGGCAGTCATCTAGATTCTCGGAAGGTTAAAAGAAAACTTAAAAATTCTTTCCCCATATCAGGGGTGTATTTGGGGTGAACGTTCTGCAGTTTTTCAGCTTGTCTTACCCTCAGAACTATTTTGTTGCTAAAGGGTGTCCAGACCTAGAATTTTTTTAAACTTTTCCTGTTTTTAAGGTCAAGAAAAATTTCAGTATTTCTTCAGTTTGTGTAACTGAATCTGTCTCTCTTTACTTCAGTCAATCCTGAGCACTCACATGTCTCTCTGGATTTTGAGTCATCAATCCTGATTAGATAATCTATTACCCATTGGCCTTGCTGAGGAGATACAAACATGGATTAAGCTGAATTTCTGGCTTTTTTTAATAAAGGGAAGTGGTAAGCAATAATATTAATTTTTCGTAGTGTTTTCTGTGAAGGCATTTGAAGGACAAATGATTGCGGCCCATTTCACTATGCCCAATGCTATTCTGGATTTAATAGTGCTGTCTTGCAGAGAACGGACCTGGGAAGAGCAGCGTCTCTTACTGGGAGGATTTTGAGCAAAGAAAAAGGAACTCAGCTATTGAAAGAGTAAAAGAAAGCAGATTGGAGAGTGGACACTACAGAAGTCTTATGGCGAAGTTTTGTTATAGATGGGGGAACTGTAGAAAAAAGAGAGGATATTTGGGGAGACTTTCAATCAAGGATAGGTTTTTTTAAGTGAAATGCTTGATCAACAAAATCTGAAATTTTACTTCAGGGCTCTATATGTTTTAAGGAAAAAATAATTAAAAAAAACCACCCACCACACAACAAAAAACCCAAAAAAACCTCAAACCCTTGCCTCTTGTATTGTCAGGCTGGAAATGTCACCATGGTCTTGACAGAGGAGCACTTTGTCTGCCCAGAGGTATCCCATGGGAACACCTCTTTTCCCTTTGGCAAGTTGGAATAAATCTGATTTGCCTCTGTAAATCCATATTTCTTCAGTGAAATGCCTCACTCTAGTAACTAGTCAGAATATTTTTCCATGTGATTCTTTTTTTTTTTTTTTAAATAGTATTTGATTTAGGGTCATACTGATTTTTTTCATTTCGTAACTCATGGTGTTTCAGACACGTGCCAGAGTCCCCAGCTCTACTTTCCTCTTCCTAGTGAGTCCATTCATAGGGCTGGGAGGAGTAGAGAGAACCATTCACTACAGAGTCAGCTGTTGAAAGAGGAAAAAAAGCTTGTTTCTAAATATAATATAAATTAATCCCACTGCGCAGGACATATTAAGCATATGTAATTTCTGTCTGAAGACAGCTGTGTATAAAGAATCAAGAGCAAATATGCCCAGCTGGTGACCTGGTGAATGGCTGCATGGCAAAACTATATAAAGAATAAAATTTTGTTTCTGATAACCTGTCACTTTGGAGAAAGGGAAGCACAGTCAAACTGATGCAGAAATGACATCAGATCTTAGTTGTATAAAGCAAAAAAAAAAAAAAAAATAGTCACGAGACTGGTGCAGGCCAGAAAATAATTTCTGCTCTATGAAATAGCTGTTACTATGGTGCCTTTCAGCTGCAACACAGGCTAAAAATTGATGCTAATGGGTAGGACTCATTTTTTTATTCAAAAGTACAAGCTAGCCTCAATTACCAAGAAGAAAATAAAGTCTGTCTTCCAACTACTAGTAATTACCACAGGCTTTTTAAATTGTGCTCCTCTGTTAAGTAGCATTCATTTTTAAATTGGGTGTATTTGTTTTTTTTCCTCAATAAATAAGCCAGGCAGAATCATCTAACCAGTAGCTTAGAGAAATTGTCCTGTTGGTTGTATGCTATGAGACAGTATAGATCTCACATATGCACTATACTACAATATGGCACAGCAACTAATTTCTTTTAAAAGTTTTGTCTTCATATCTTGAGTGAACAACTGGAAAAGTATTAGATACAAAAAGAAGAATTTTGCATAAGCACAGTGTTGTTGGACCATGTCTGTGTTGCGTTCTGGTCTGGTAGCATTCTGGGCGGATACGAGGGTGACAGCAGGATGAGGTAAGACTCTGAACAGCACAGGAGGTCGTCAGGTCCAGTATGGAAGGTGGAAAGTTGTTCCAATCTTCTGTGGATGCTGGAGCAGCTTACAGCCCAGGCCAGATGCTGGAGTTGCTCTAGAAGACATCAAGTTTTTCTGTAGCCTCACAAGTGCAAAACTATCAGTCTCCTCCTGGATCTGACCTTGGCATGTCACGAGGACAGGGGTCCTGCAGGTTTCTCCTGGAAGAACCTAGTAAGGACCGGGGCTGGCCCTGTAAATGAAGCAAAGCTGAGCCACACCTGTGATGTGAGAAGTCACATCTTGGTGCTGTTAAGCAGATGTGGTCACCAACACACCTGCATGTGAATTGCAGGTGCATGTACGCAAAGTCAGACAAAAAAGAAGCATCTGAAAAGAGGTGTCTGGACGTACATAGTGAGGTTACCAACAGAAGTGGCTACAGGCTCTCTACAAACAAAGATAGTGGATATCGGTGGCAGATAGCACTATTATTTAAAAGCATCTCTTAAACATGCTCGCTCCCTGTGTTAAGACTGCTATTTGCAATTAGATAAGCAGCAGCGGTCAGGGGAGCTCAAGTAAATCACTGTGTTCCTTGACACTACCTTGCCTAAGAAGTGCTACTATTGCATCCCCTCAGTTGTTTCATGATGCACAGGTTCAGAATGGCCCATTTCCATGTCCTTTATAAAACAAAGGGACAAAACATATTCCTCTTGTACCACGGATGATGAACAACAGACAGATCAGCTGTTCAGAAAAATTACCTGCTCCGCTTGCATCCCACGCCTTGCAGTGTTTCAGTAACAACATCGGAGGGCTGCTGGCACAAAGCCTGGTGTAGGAAAGGCCAGATGGTTCACTAGATGTCATAATTGGTTGGCAAAGGAGATGTAGGATCCAGTACTTCTGCTAATGATTTAATGTGCGTTGATGTTGTGGACATTCATTATTTTTACCTCTTCTATATCTATTTCCTTTATTTCCTTCCTCTCTAGAAGAGGTAAAAACATTGGTCCCCGTGTCATGGGGGACTTTCATGGGCATCACGTAAAGTCCTTGGGTGTAAGAATTCTTGGTTTTATTTTTGCAATAAGTAAAACAAGCTGGTCCCTTAGGCACTGTGATTCAAAAAGGTAATAACTTCGAAAAGATTTATATTCCTGTTACGGTTAGAGCAGTAAATCTGGACATTCTTTTTCAGCTGTTTAATTTCCTAGCTTAGGTTTCAAAGGTAAATCTATACATCTGTCATGTTTGCCTGATATGGGAACAATCCAAGGCCCTGAAGTTGCAGGCGCAATAGTCTGTAAACTTTTTTCCTTCCAAGGAGCTTGAAGAGGTTCAGGTTCTTTGAGGACATCACTTTTAAAATAGAGGCAAGGAATTCAGACAAGTGAAGTGTACTTCAGCAAAATAAGCGGGTATGGTTATTTCCTTGATTGGCTGAAATGATCGTGGCGGCTGTTGAAGGACTGTAGTTTATAGAAAAAGAGAAAATGATTGTTCATGACTAGAAATTCTGTCCATTTAATGGTATAGTAAGTACAAAAAGTGAGATGGGAAGAAGTGGCAGTGGGTAGGAAGAACTGGAGAATTACCAGTGCAGCACTTTCTCATCTCCCTTCAGATAGATATATCTGAAAGAAACACAAATGGATATCCAAAACCTTTAGCATGATACAGTAACTTTAGACTAAGGACAACAGTATTTTGATATTACATTTGACATAGTGATTTTGACATTACAAATACTATCATATCATACAAGTTATGCTTACTGCAAGAACAATTTTAAATTTCTTTACAGATTTTTTTTTTTTTAACTTTACTCCACAGGAATTCATGGTAGCTGCTCTCAGTGGATTGTGTTGGCCTTGAACTATTCCTAGGCAATACCACAACAGAAGTCAATGACTTATCTGTTCCTGCAAGGAAATCTTATGTTCATTTTCTGGGACTAAGGTGCTATGAACTAGCTCCTTTCCTAAAATCTTTTCTGCCTTGTAACTGTACACTTTCTTGGGAAGAGAAACCATGTAGATAAGTATGAAAGCCTAAATGAAAGGGCTTCCAGTATAATTTATATCTATGCTGAAACGCTTTGCGGGTAACTACTCTGTACTGGGCAAATTCCTGCTTGATGTAGTTCTGTTGAGCTGAGTTTGGTGACCACAGCTCCACGCTGATAAATCTCTTACATAATTATACTTCTAAATTAATTCTTATGGTGTAAGTAGGAACACGTGAATGAGAATTCTAAGAACAGGAGTAAGAAACATTATCTTGAAATTAAGGAGATCACCTTTTTTATGAAGGGCGGGGGGGGGAAGGTTCAGTATACAGCAAACCTTGTTCCAGTATAGATCTCTTGCAGCAGACATTTAACCTTGGATATAAAACATTTGGTTACACATGTGCACGAACTGAAAATGAAGGACATATGTTAAAACAACAGATTAAGTTATTCGCCACTCTCTCTAAGTGGAGTGCAATTGTTATTTTATCATTGAATTTTGAAGTTAGTAGCTAGAATGTTAAAAAAAGGTTGGATTTAGTTTCAGGAAGTTTACTTTCTGTTTTATCTTTTTTTGATTTATAAAGGCATTTCTGTCAATCTGATGACTATAGTTTTTAAAACTGAAATATACAAAAAAAATATAAATAATTACAAGAATTTCTCCCTGCTTGAGCAGGGGTTTGGTCCAGATGATCTCCAGAGGTCACTTCCAGCCACAACCATTCTGTGATCAAGTAACACATTTCTTCAAACTATGTAAGCTAACATGTATCCTGCTATGTCCTGATATCCTGATACCATTCATCTGTTCTGTCTGGAGATGAATAAGCAAACAACATACGTTTTAACTTAAGAAGGGTATTTTATAACTACCTACCATGGGTTGCTAAAAATGTTTCCAGTGAGCTGTTTTTTGAGTAAGGTTTGTCTTTTAACAGAGAAAGTTCTGCGGAAAACACCTTTCTCAAAATACCTCAGAAAATAATAAAAAAGAGAGAGTTTGGAGTTGAGAATGTAATTATCCTGGTGTTTCAACAAGAGAAGTTTTCCCATTCATCGTGTTGCCAGAACCTGTGACTTTTTCAGTGAATTGTCTTTAATGGAAGATTTTAATGGCTAAAACCCAGTTTTTAACTTGGTGCTTTGTTTTTGGTTTTTTTTTTTTTGCAACGAGAGCTGCCAGCTCCTTCCCTGTAACGCTGCACCGAGCGTGGGTGGGGTGCGCAGAGGCGCTCTGCTGCGAAGGACGGCTGGATCCTGGATCCTGCAAACCCCGCTGTGAGAGGGGATGGGAGGAAATGAGCAAGCAGAGGGAGGCGAACTGGGAGGAGGAGGATTTTGCTTAGTGTGGACTTTGTTTTCATTCAATTACGTGCTGATTAATATTAACAAAAATGTAAGATGAATGCCATACCCTGCTAATGGATTGGGTACCATGAGTTAATCGACAAAGAGCAAATTTGTTCTTCTCTTTTTTTTTTTTTTGAATGACTGCATGGCAAATACATTTGTTTTAGATAACAGTTTCTGGTTTCCATGGGGATTGTCCTTCTGCTTGTTAAAGGTATTATTAAGAATCTTTCACCTTATTTGAATTATTGCTAAGAGCTTTTATTTCAAGACTATCTCAGCTGTTGATGCCTGCATCAACACTTTGTATCTGGCAGTGAAATCCGAGGAGGGTACAACTTGGAAGAGGAGCAAAAATAGTTTTTGCTGCTTTGAGTCAGACTAATGCACTCTGATAACATTTCATGCTCAGAGAATGTTAGTCCTTGCAGATACGGTGAACTTGAAACACTACAAAGGCTTAAAGGACACTGTATGGGCAGTGTGCTGTGTTGGACCATTCTTGTATTTGCTTTCTCGGTGTACTTCTGTGCAAGCTCATGTACTGTGTGGCTGCTCATAAGTGATATTTCTCAATTAAAAAAAATTGTAGGGGATGACTGGAAAAAACCCATCCTTTCAATGTGAATACAGTAGGATTGGTATATAGTGCATGGAGATTTTATTGAATGCTGATATTTACGATAATATAAGAGGATAGAACAAACCCTGTTTGACCTTGTCGGATGGCTTTATACATGTGTTTGTTTCTAATGCCAAAAGAGCTCATGCAGTGGTTACCTTTAGCCTTATTCTTCTTTTTTACTAGGAGAAATTGTCAAAGGCACAGACAAGCTCAATATTTACCTCCTGCTCATTCAGGAGTGTGTACTGACAAAGTTGTCAACTAATGTCAGGTGTAGGAAGGGTTTTGTTTAGACATCTTTTCTGAGAAGACCAAAGATAGGCTTTTCCTTTTCAAATGAAAAACACTTCATCTTTTTCTTTTAGGAGTGGAATTCTGTGCAACCAGCACGGGATATGCTTTGTCATATGTGATTGTTTATAAGTGACACTTATGTCCCAAGCAGTATTGACTACCAGGAAACAGCAAGTTGCTACGTTTTCCAGCTGCTTGTTCACTCTAACTTTCTCTGTATGCCTCCCAGCTAACCAGTACAATTCCATGTTATTTAGGAAGTTGAATCCAAGGTTATGTATCCTTAGACCAGTTAGGCAGCAGAAATATCCCAAGAACTAACCCATGGTAGAAAATGACAGCTTTGCCTACCATGAGGATGTGCAACAGCCCAGTACAATTGTAGCCAAGGAGAATACTGGTGTTAGATTAGTGCCTTTCAAGTATTAGTCATTCACTGTTGAACCCATGCAGAACAGAAATGTGCCTCTAGACACCGTGAAAAGACTCAGAGCGCAATTGCTGTAATACATGTTGAATTACCTTGTTGCCTAGAATGTTGTTATCCTCTTCCATGGAAAGGAGTTGCTGGAGAAAGGTGAGGAGCAATGAAGTGGAAAATGCATGCAGTTTTGTTCTGAAGCTTCTTAATATTTAATGTTGTGCAAAGTTTCTGATGTAATTTTTTTCTCTGAGTGGGTGGCTTTGAGATGCATGAAGGGAAATAACTGATTTGAAGGCATCACCAGAAAGACCTACCAGTCTACCCTGAAACTGATCCAGTTCATCAGAGCAGTGTACTAATGTACAAGTTACCCATAGCTGCAAATGGAAAAAGACTGTTTTGCTGAGGGGTGTTCACTCACTAATTTTCCAGTGTCCCAAGTGGACACTTCTGCCTGCTTATCTGTTTTTCCCCTTTGAGGCTCTGACTTTATTTTGTCTGTCTAAAGAGTTCTTCCTCATCTTAGAACCAGGGGGTTTTTTTTATGCTTTATTCTTTCCTGTTCCATTTAGAATCAGTCAGGACCAGAGCTAATTTCATTTCATTGTGACTCTCTGATGTATAAATGACCATATGACATAATTTGTAGAAGTAATTAAACTGTTGAGAATCTGGAGTCTTGAATGAAGCTCCTCTGTAGGACCCTGAAGAATAGCTCAGGAGTTCTCTAACAGCTTCTGAAGTATTAATAAAAATCCCTCTGATTTCTTTTATGTTTCCCTTCTTCATTTATATTCATTCTAATGGAGATGACATTTGCTTTGGAAGTCGGGTTATAAAATCAGTGCAGTTCAAACTAGGTGAAAGATTTAAATTTTAAAAAAAACCCAACCACCAACCGAAAAACCCAGCTTCTGCCCTATTCTGGGGCATTGTAATAATATATTCTGACTATGTAAGAAGTGCTTCTTTAATAACTGGAGAGTTAGAGAGATTTTTGAACTCAAGCAGTTTGATTGAGTGAGTATCTCCTAGCAACTTAGGAAGCTTTAAATACAACTGATTGAATAGCGCCTGTGGAATATATTGTCAAGCCCAAAGCACCTGCCAAATCCAGATGATGATGCCATTCTTTAAAACAGATCAGATAGTAAATATGTAATTCAATATTTTGTCAGCTATCAGAAAGGAATTTGCATAAGACACATGACACAGTATATAGAAAATTGAATTCCAAATGACATTCAAGTGCTGCAGACCTAAATAGTACATCTGTGAGGTAGATTTCAAAGTTAATACCGCATGCTTCAATTGAAACGTTGCACTGTTTTAGCAAGACGCTAAGCCTGTCTTTCTGGTACTTCTGGGTACTTGACATTCACTAAAAACATTGGCTATGTGAACAAGAATATGATCTTGCTCGAGCTTTATGTAGGCAACTATAGGAAAGCTCTCCTCAGCAAGCAAAAGCTTGGGGTTTTTTATTGGTTAGAGGAAAAATCAAGGCAAAGAATGGTAGTGTCAGCAGAGAGAAGTATGGGGGACTGCAGCTGCTTTTTCGTATCTCAGTCATCAGCTTAAAAGATGATGTTTTCTCTCATTGTGTATATTTGTAGGGACCCTACAAAAACACTAACAAATCTGCCTCATAAATCAATTACACTTAAATTCAAAAGAGCTTCTGGCAAGTGTCAACAATGTATAGTATCAACAACATGCGGTTGTTGATAGAGTCTACAGTAAGAACAACTTAACTTTTCTTGGAGGTAGGAAGCTAAACTCTACTTTGCATGCTGCCCGGCTGCAGCAGAGCAAATGGAGTTGTCTTGTCAAGCTGTATTTTTGTTTTGCTGGTAGCTATGCCTTGGTTGATCTGCTGGTACTGCACAGTATGTCTCCAGGAGAAATAAAATAAAGGAGAATCACATTTTATTAAGACGATACTGGCCTTTACCATGTAGTTACTGCTAGTGGAAAACTACTAACTCGCACATGGGCTATGCGCTGAGCACAGCTGCATGATTTGGCCAGTGCTGAGAATTCTACTAATTCACTAATAGCTGTCATTTGGGACTATTTTTTGCATAGTGCACAGTGAACTGGATAACAAAGAATGATGGCAGTATTTCTTCAGTATGAAATTTTGAACATAGTTTAATCAGTCTCATGCACTGAGCTATTACACTTTATTTTTGTCTTGGATTTGCTGTCTGGTAAGATGATTTAATCACTATTTATTGCTTAGTGTCTTACAGAAAGAGAGGTATTTAAGGAACTATATTAGAATTTATTACCTAGGGGATAGTATGATCAAGTGATACAGGCTCCACTAGAGATTTTTCTCTATTAAGACCACTGTGAAGAATTACTGGAGGAGTTGTATAAAGTATGTTTGCTTTCATTTCTTTGTCAGATCGTTTCATAAAAGGGTGAATGCTTTCTGAAAATTACTCTGATGCCTTCTAAGTTTACAAAGACTGCTTGTGAAACCCTCGAGAAAACTTTGCATGTTTTTGTGCTGTTTCTGTGATGTTTATGTGACAAACATTTAGCTGAAACATTGGGCACCTTTCGGTTTCAACTGGACAACTTTCTTAGAAATCCGTGATCTGCATATATCTTAAAATGTGTGCTTCTAACTTGCTCTGGCTGCCTTGCGCATTCACCTGCTGCCTTCTAGTTTTAACACACTTTGAAGGTTTACATTTCCTATTGCTGCCAGTGAGTCTTCAAATGCTCTGTCTGAAGACGGCACTAAAATGTTCCAAGTGTTAGGTGCCGGAGCCTGAGCCAAAACGGTGTCTGTGCAGGCATGGGTGGAAAGCCGGGACCAGGTTATGTGGTGAAGAATGTGTGTGCCCTGCTCAGCTGTGCTAGCAGACGTCCTCCTGCCTCCTTAGCTCTGCACTAGTACATCTCCAGCTGCTTGGGTACCACAGAAAGTGTCTGCCACACTGTTTGATCAGTGTCAAGACTTTGCTGCCTGTTGTGTGTCACCTGCTCTGGGAGGGTGAAGCCACAGCCATGGACATGTGCACAGTCATGGAGCAGGGAAGCCTGACTGGGCTGTCTGCTTCTCAGCAGGTCCTGAAGATGACTCCCCTCTGTCCATATAGGGATGGGGGAAAGGGACTTCAGTCTGAGCAGACCAAGGCAGAACAAGAGGGACCTATTGCTGAGACGACAGTGTGGTATAATTCCATTTTTGTTGGGTCCATGGAGCTGAGTCCACTCCAGGCACACACTTGCAGCAAGTGGTTAAGTACAGCTGTGTGATTTTTCACTGGTGGCCGTGGTGGGCTGACCTGTCTTTGGGGGGCCTTCTGTGTGCATAACATGCACTTTGGGCAAGTAAGTATTTCTGTGGTCATGTAGTGAGTGTCTGCATTTCCTTCACCTATAGTATTGTCTTTTACTTGTATTAATTGGAAGTGGTAGAAGCTTTGAGAATTGTGGGTGTTTTAACATTCAAGATAAGACTTTAAATTCATCTTCATTTTTGCACAATTCTATTAAGCCTGTTTTTTTTGTAGTAGCACTCTTCTTTGCTTTTTTAAAAAAAACCAAAACCAAAACATCTTGCTAAAGACAGGTTGTTAAAGGAGAGCTAAAATCCTATATTCTGACTGACTTTTTTGGCATCTTGGTATGCATTAGAAGGGGCCCAGAGCTGCATGCAGTAAGAGATTGCTTCACTGACTCTTGTGCTGCTGCTGTGTGAGTTAGAATTATAGGGAAATTTACGATGGAAAATTTCTTTCTATGATACGATATATCTCTCTCAGATCTGGATAGAATAAGATATAATGATAAGGGAAAAATACTGTCTTAGCTGATGCTGGTTTCTCTCTGTATTTCTGCTTCACTGCCATACATTTACCTTATTTGAAACAAATGTGTACAGCTTGGATATCCAAAAAGTGGGTTGCATTCTCTGTATACTTTTGTGAAGTTATATGCATTAAGTTGTCTTTTTTTTTGGTTTTTTGTGTTTTTTTTTTTTCCTCCTGCCTGTCCCATTTGTTTAATTACACGTTATTATGTATATCTAGAATCTCTTGGGGGGGAAAAAAATTTCTTCTGAATGTGGCTTCACATAAGCCTGTCTGTGCCATTGAAACGTCCAGTGGAAAGAAAGCAAGCTGCTGTGATCCACTTACGAACAGATTGAAACCATATATTTATATTTTAACTATATTTCTGTTTACTTACAGTGTATTTTTACATTCAGAAAAATAACTTTGCACCAGTTATTAAAATGTGAGCACTTTTGCAAATTTCTCTATTTGTATACTCAGGATGGCTCATTTAATGTAGGAGTCAATATAAGCATCTAAAAACATGGTTTGGATATCCTACTTAGGCATTTACTGCTGAAATTCCATAATTCATTCATTACTAGAAGCTAGGAAGAAATAGCTGGGGAGTAATAGTTTTCAGTCATCTGATTTAAAAAGCCAGTAGCTGTTACTGAGTTTTTAGTTTGAGCAGCGTGATGATTCAAATCAGTGACTCCTGGCAGACTCCAAAAGTATTTTTATTTGCAGTACTAGGGAACATGCAAATCTGTTAAAATTATTGTTGTTGGGGTTTGGGAGTGCTTGTTTGTTTGGGGTTGGGGTTTTTTTTATTTGTTTATCCTTCCTGTCTCTATTCACAGGTAACATCATGGTGCTGTGGTCAACTTGCAGAACATCGGTACTTAAATCTGTAACAAACCGATTCATTAAGAATTTGGCCTGCTCGGGGATCTGTGCCAGCCTAGTCTGCGTGCCTTTTGACATTGCTCTTAGTGCCAGTCCACACTGCTGCTGGTGGATCTATACGATGCTCTTCTGCAGAATTGCCAAGTTTCTGCACAAAGTCTTTTGCTCAGTGACCATACTTAGTTTTCCAGCCATTGCACTTGACAGGTAAGAGCAAATTTGCCAGGATCCTCCATTTTTCTTTCTTCTTTCTCCCTCTGAAACCCTTTTCTCCCTTTCATATTGGTCTTGCTCTTGTTACAGTGCTTTTTTCAGAGTATGCAGCTTCTTTCTAGAATGTATTGGGATAAATATTGTTCTCTGTAACATTGAAAACCTTTATTTTTCAGTTTACTCTGATATCTCTGGACATTTGTAAAGGACTTCGACAAATCTATAGATTTGTCTTCAGAGAAGTTTTTATCCTTTGTTCCCATTAATAATTTTTGTTCAGTAATGGAACTTAAAAGCAGACAACTTCAGACTACAGGCAAGGTGCATGTTTAAGCCATTGCCTGTTAGAAGAATTTACCAATGCCGGCGGCAGGTTGTCCATCAATGTCAAATGTAGATTTGTTTAAAAAAACCCCACAAGCAGAGTTAATTCAGAGAGGGTTTGTATGTAGAAATCAGTCTAAAACAAAAGTGGCCCTTTGGACTGTCTTAAGTTTTTGGATTCTGTTCATTTTGCTTCTTATTATTGTCAGTCACTGATCCCACCTAAATGCACAGCTCTGTCATCTTGACAGTGACTGTAAGTTAGATATTTTTAAGGAAGGGTAGATACTGGTTTAATATAGCTTACATTACTAAAACAGTGGATTTATGTTAGATAAAATTATTGTTATTCTGTTGTTGTGTCTCACCACAAAATCTGTTAGCTCTACAAACCCGAACCTTATACCTAATAAAGTGATACGTCTCTTACTTTAATGTTATTGTCTAGATAAATGCAATAGCACTATCTGTAATGCGCACCAGTGTTGCTAGTGGACACCAGTAAAACTTGTGATCTTTCTCACAAAAAGCATAAACTGCTACTATTTATAATGATAAGGGTAAAAGGATAGGTCTCCCCTGAAAATTCTGTGAGCTTGTAAGTCCACAGTAGTAAGCAAACAATGAATTGCTGCATGAAATTTGAAATGCGTGTCAGAAATGCACTTTGGGTTTTTTTTTTTTCAAATGCACACCGAATGTTCAGTGTTTTGCTACTCTCTTGCTCAGAGCCTTGCCAACCAGAGCTTGTGCAAAACAAAACCCCTTGTACTTCCAGTAGATGGGTACATGTAATTTGTGACCAGCAGCTTTTTCCAAATATCCAGAAGAAAAAATCTGTCATGAAGCAGCTTTTCAAATTACTATGAGTCTGGCCTTTCAGTGTGATTATCTATGCCTCCATCATGTTTTCTGAAATTTTGTGCTGTGTGCCATGTACCGTCCAGTTTACAAGTAAGTAAATGATGAAACCTTCAGAATAATGTTCATACACATCAGCCAAAGTTATATAGTCCCCATTATTGAAAGATTTGTTCACCACCAGTAATGTGATCCTGAAGTTTGAATATTCAGGTTTTTTATACAGGCAGACCTGCAAGGCATACCCTTGGGTTTTGGTTTTTTGTTTCATAAGCAGGTAGTCAGTTGGCAACCCAGTTAGGGACTTGGGTCATTATGCTCAGACAGATCCTGAGAGGCTTCTCATTAAGCACTACGCTAATTATAGACTACACCCTTTGCATTGTATCAGTTGTAATTTTTTTTTTTTTTGACAGGTACTACTCTGTGTTATACCCTCTGGAAAGAAAAATATCTGATGCAAAATCCCGAGACCTGGTTATCTATATCTGGACCCATGCAATAGTGGCCAGCATTCCCGTATTTGCTGTAACCAATGTGTCTGATATTTATGCCATGTCCACCTGTTCTGAATCTTGGAGTTACTCCCTTGGCCACCTGATATACGTCGTCATCTATAACATCACCACTGTGATTCTACCAGTGGCTGTGGTATTTCTCTTTATGATTCTTATTCGCAGGGCACTGAGTGCCAGCCAGAAGAAAAAAGTCATCATAGCTGCCTTAAGGACCCCTCAGAATACAATTTCTATCCCTTACGCCTCCCAGCGGGAAGCTGAGCTTCATGCCATGCTGCTCTCTATGGTTATGATATTTATTTTCTGCAGCGTTCCCTATGTGACTTTGGTGATTTACCGCACCATACTCAATATTTCAGATATTTCAGTCTTCTTGCTCCTCACTGCCATTTGGTTGCCCAAGGTCTCTTTGCTGGCTAATCCTCTGTTATTTTTAACTGTTAACAAATCAGTACGGAAGTGCTTAGTGGGGGCAATAGTACAACTACACCGGAGGTATAGCAGGAGAAACATTGTTGGCTCAGGTGGTGTTGCAGATGCTAATTTGGAGCCCAGTGTCCGTTCGGGGAGCCAGCTTCTGGAGATGTTTCATATCGGGCAGCAACAAATCTTCAAGCCAATGGAAGACGAGGAGAATGAGACCAAATCCATTGGCTCTGGTGACTTTCAACAGAAAGAAATTCCTACCACCAGTTCAGAGGTAGGAGAGACTTTGGTTCACAAATTTATACCACAGACAGTTGCAGACTCTGCAGCTCAGGTGGTGCCAGCTGCGCCCACAGAAGCTGATACGATAAACGACAAGTATTCCATGCAGTTTGGGTTTGGACCCTTTGAGCTGCCTCCACAGTGGCTCTCGGAAAACCGAAACAGTAAGAAGCGACTCCTGCCTCCTTTGGGGAATACCCCTGAAGAGCTAATCCAGACCAAACAGCCTAAGTGTAAAGCAGAAAGAAAAATCAGCAGAAACAATAAAGTCAGTACCTTTCCCAAGGTGGATTCTTAGTGAGAGCAGGAGCTTTAAGTGACAGAGGAAGGTCACCTTCTATTATATGTGTGATCCCATGGATCTTTGTTATGCTGAAATTTGTTACAGGCTGATTTTTTTGTGCCAAATATAATTTAAACAAATGGACAAACAAAAGGGAAATGTATACACAAGTGTTTCTTACTAACATGTTTTCATGAAAATAATATATCAAAAGATGGTGATTCTTAGTTTTAGCTGTGAAATCCCTACAATGATACTTGCCTGA
This sequence comes from Chionis minor, assembly GCA_013398295.1. Taxonomy (NCBI): domain Eukaryota; kingdom Metazoa; phylum Chordata; class Aves; order Charadriiformes; family Chionidae; genus Chionis; species Chionis minor. The sequence goes on along the minus strand of VZSF01003927.1, from coordinate 759,488 downwards.
TTAACTTTCAAAAAGTACATATGGCTTTGGGAACACTTTGTATGGCTGAAGTATGGCAATATGGCAGTCAGCTTGCTTGGAAACTTCATCTTGTATTAAAATGGACTGGATATCAAAGTACCTTAATAGGAAAGGCTGTAGGGAGCAGAAGACGAGGCAAAATGGCTGAGTCCTTATGTCCTGTAAATAGACACAGCAAGGTTCTTGCACATTTCATTAATGGACTATTAACTACATCTATTTTCTGTTAAGCCCATTTATTAAATCAGTGTTAAAAATAAAACTTGCTGGACTTTTTGCACAAATTAGTTACCAAGTATCTGCCAAACATCTAAACTTTTTTAACACCTAAACCACTATTTTTTGGCTTAAAACTTCAGCAAAGCCAGGGATACCCAAATCGTCATGTGTGTCAAAACTGAGGAAAACCTTTTTTAAAAAAAGCATATATTCTTGTAGTTTTAAGTAAAAAAAAAAAAAAAAAATGGATTGGAGAGCATGCAGGACAAATCCTGACTCCAGTAAACAAGTATGTATGTGCCAAGGGCATAAATAGAACACTTTGATCCTGTGGTAAAGGGCATATAGAAATGTCCCAACAGTGTAATGTGTGTATTGTCTAAGTAACCAAAAGGTCAACCTTAAAATCGACTCATGGGCTGGTGCATTCTGCTGTTTTCTAAGGGGAAAGCTAGCAAATGAAAGAAATGGGTCAGAAGTGCTCGTAGCCTTGTGCTGAACTGCTGAGCGAGGAAGCTGATCGCAGACCCCAAAAGGCAAGGTTTATTAATGCCCTTGCTCACTGTTGTCAGAGGTGGGCTTTTCCTTCTGCCTTCACAGACAGAGAGACGAACTGTCCTAGCCCACTCGTCTCAACAGAGCAGACCACCCAGTGTAGGAACATGAGACTTTCAAATCTGGTGCCTAATTCCTGAGTGAATCGGAGTCATGCCATCCCTGGTGTCAGCGCACCGGCCTTTCTATGAGGGTTTGGGCATTGTACTGCAGCTTGCACCCCCACCCCCGCGTCATCACAGGCATATTGTCTTGTTTATACTGAGTGTGAATTTTAAACTCTATCAGTCTGTCAGATGACCTGAAACTGTTGTAACCCTGGCATTTTAATCCTTGTTCAGTTGCAAGTAGTCTTTCCTTCGTCCTTACCTGCATCCACTGTTGTCTCCGTGCATAGTTTCTTGAAAGCACCATCTGTGTACTCCTTGTGGTTCTCCTGTACTTTAGCCCTTTGGTGCATGCTGAACCTTTATCTGTAGTTACTGCCTGTTTATGAAAGTAGACTTCTTTAAAGCACACTTGTAGAAGGACAAGGTGAAGAATCTTGCCAAGTTCACAGGAACTTACTAAACCTAACCAGTTAATGTTATAAGTAAGAAAAAATTCTGCTGTTCTGTTCTTCCTTTGACATGTTTGAAGAAAGTCAGCAGCTTCCGATGGCTCCAAGGTGGTGGATTTCTACAAGACATTAAAAGCAAATGTTTTAATAAAAACATATTGGGAAAAAAAAGTTTATAATTGACTGTGTAAATGATGTTTTTCTCCATTTCCTCTTTGGTTTTAGTGCTTTTCACCTCTTGCTAGTTCAAGAACTTCTCAGCTTGGGAATGAGGAGCAGTCTTCAATGGGTCCAGATGGGTGGTGGGAACCCCAGCTGCCCTGCTTCTTAGATACTGAGATGAGAAGGCAGACATAGCTTGCCTGAAATCAGACAGAAGAAATATTCCAGGAAAAGGTGTTCCTTCTGTGGCAGAGGCAGAGAAGTACTATAGCACACATTTTTTTAAAAATGTTGATAAAAAGTAATTTACTGGAATGCTTGTTTTTCCAAAGTTAGTGAAAGAACAGAGGCCATTCAAAAAAACCTGAAAACCTAAAAAGCAAAGTAGCAGTTATAGTTTCCTTAAGAATTTTGGTTAAATTTAATATTTATGGCCTGCTCACAGATCTGAACTCTGTTGAGAAAAGCAGATGTAGTCTTAGTTTTGTCCTTTTCAACTCTCATGTTGAATGAATGCCAATGATAAAATGAGAGAGCCAGATTTCATAGAATTTAGTTTTATCATATCTGGAAAGCAAGGGGTTTGTGGTGGTTTTTAACTGTTGAGACAAAAATATATTTTTCTTTCAAAGAGGATGCATGTAAAAACTTGCTTGTATTTTTTTTTTAGCAGATTGTATCTGAGGATGTTGAAACCTTTCATGAAGAAATTAACTAAGGTAGTTTTCCATACCTGAAGAATTATGTGGGAATGTTTTATTTTAGTCCCTCTTTCAACAGTTTAAGGGAAGTGGAAAAAAATACACAAAGCATGTCTTTGCATAGAAAAAATAGTGTGTGTAAAATTCATAATACATCCTCTGTGCTAGAATTGTCATCAGAAAACAGTATTTCAGCATATTCTTTATGCAAGATGGAATATTTGGCTCGTAGAGTTTGATTTTTAACTTCATCTAAGACAGCAGTATCTTTGACTCATTACTGCTGTCTGTTGCCTTGTTCAGATGATTTCTACTGGCATGCTCTCCAGCATCCAATATAAAAAAAATAAAAATAAAAACTTGTTTTTTCTTTATCATCACATTAAAGATAAGCAAAAATGGGTGGTTTTTTGTTATGATGGTTGTTTTTAGCCACCACAGGTGTTGGCAAAACAAATTTTTCTCACCAGATTATTAATGAAAGAAAGTGAAGTACAAAGCAAAGCTGTGGGAATTGAAAAAGTGAAAGCCTGGGGTAATTTGGCTTGTGCAAATAGATTTAAAGGCTAAATCTGACTACACTGGAGAATAAACTTGGAGGAAGGAAAGTTAAAACTCATTACTCTAGCACTTAGGGGAGAAAAATAGAAAATGGAGCTCATAATAAACAAAGGAAGAAATCCTTTAAAAAGGATAAAAAGATTATGGGGACAAGGTCAATTTACTGTTCCTAGATATCCTCAAGAAATATTGTTAAATTCAAACAAACATAATGTAAGAATTGAGAAAGCGAAAACCCATCCAGTCCTTCAGCACTAAATAATGCTGTATTGGTTGGATACTTGGCAAGAAGTATTTTTGCACAGTGGGATAAGCTTCCAGAGAAAAGCAGTTGTTTTCCAGAAACTCCCCAAGTATTCTGTTCTGCAACAGAGCCATTTGTTACTGATCTGCCGTAATTTAATGAATGCATTTGTTCTGGTTGTAAAACACACCTATAGATAATGTTTTGCAGAAAAAGCTGGCTGGATTTCTGTAGTGAGTTTGCTTCTATTCTGTTCCCTGTTTCCTGGGAAAATATTCTCCTATGAGTGGGCTGTATCTTGAAGAATGGAAAGTCAGGCTGTGGTTCCTTAGGACTGGGACTTACCAGCTGGTTCCAGCTAAACAGGATCTGTCCCATAAGCTGCTGTATAGGTGACCAGCTCTGGAGGTGATTGCATGTCCCACTGACCCAGGTACTTCCTCTCATTCATGTCAGCTGATCTGGCACTGCATAATTTGATAAAGAATGCAAACATTAAAAAAGCAAAATTCCTACCTTCTAATCTTGTGTGATGTAAGTTACTGTGTAATTGTGCTTTAACCTACATAGGAGTCAGTATGAGATAATAAATGGTTTCAGCGTTTTTCTTTTTTTTTTTTTTGGCCATAAAGACTCACCCTCCCCGCCCCAAAAAAAGATACGGTTGAAGTCATTGCTTTCAAACTTAAAACATTCTTACCTCTTCAAGGCTGTGTACTTTAGTTGAAGTAACTTTCTCTGTCCCAAAATAGGGATATTAGCAGGATTTCTAAAGAGATTATAATGATGTCTTTATCAAAGTGGGACCACAAGGTTAGGCACTGCGATCTGCAGTAATTTATAATTCAAGGACAGTTTAGGAAACCAAACCATACCAAAATATGTCTTGTGGAAAACTGCAGAACTTCAGATGCAGATGCTTGCGCCCATGAGCGAGTTGATTCCCCCCCTCCCCTGGAGGACACAGAAGAGGAACAGCAGCAACCAGCCCAAAGTGATCTTGGTTCCAGCTGTTTTTAAGCTGCTAAACCAGCCAAAGGTGGTGAAGGGTACGCAGAGGCTGATATCTCTGGTTGCTTTCTTCAGGGACAACAATACAAGAGTGCGATGCATTCTTCATCTCGGCAAAACCCCCTCTTCACTTGCACAGGAGCAGTTCTTGTTTATTCTCTGTGAGGAGAAAATGGACTATTTTTTAAAGAAATCCTAAGAAATACCAAATCAGATCCAAGACCTTTGGTAGTACAAACCAGTTTCTCTACACAGTTGTTGTTCTGCATCCTGAAGTTCTCTGTAGCTGAACATAATGCACTGAGATGGTGATTTATTCCAAAAAGTCCTTTGTGCACAGTACTTACCTAAGCAGTAGTCTGTCTTCTTTGCCTCCATTTTCTCTAAAACTAAACCCTCTACTTTTGCCTGGATCAATCGTATCCTGAGCCACAAAGGACATCCTTAGATACTTGCAGGATCTCATTCTTCCGGTTCACTTGCACCTGTTGGGTAGCAAACTCCAACACCCTGCACCCCACGGCACTGGGGCATTTCAGCACAACGCAACCCGTTTTGATCTCCTGCTTCCCAAACTCTGCTGTTTGCCCGCGGGAGAAAGTGTGGCAGCATGGAAGACAGTCTTGCCAAGGCAGGACCTTTCCCAATGCAAGTCGAAGAATGAAAACCTGGCTTTTTTGAACACAATGGAAGTTTCACCATTGACTTTTGACTTTTTAGGCTTTCCTCCTCAGCTGACAGGTTACTGCGCTGTGTCACTATTGCTGGTGGAGCATCCTGTGGAACGCTACTCATCCTCACTGAGGGTTTGTGGGAAAGCTGTAATATGGCCCAAAATTGCTGGCTTGTAGCCCTTGACTTGGCATACACCAGTCAAAAGATATTAATACATGATCTGTTTGTCCTTTAGAAGAAAAGGGTCTGTTTATTGCCCTAACATTTAGGGGAATTAATATAAGGAAAATTAGCTGTGTTTGTCCTGATCAGTGTACTGGAACTCTTACAGTCTGCCTTAAAAATACTGTCTGTGCCTACTTCTGGCAAGTACCCAAAGGAATGCTGAAAACACCAAAGACTAATAGCTAATAAACATTTGCCCTCCAACCTGTATGAGACAATGAAAGTGTCCTGGCTACCTATTTGTGTATTAAACTGCAGTTTGGTGGAATAAGTATAAGCGGTATTAATGGGAACAAGTTCCCTGTATTTTCCCCGTCACATGTGTTTGTTCTTGATTGGACTGGGGAGAAAAGGATAAATGAATTGTTACTATGGTGACTGTGTTCTCAGTATCAAGGCAGCTTGTCTAAATGTATCTTCATTGTGTTGTAACCTGTCTTTTGGGATGAAGAGCATACCTTGGAGTACTTTTCTTGTTGTGCCCTTTCTAGACACAAGTTTTCTCCAATTCAACACTTTTTTTTTTCCTTCTTTATCCTTGCCAGGCTTCAGTTAAATATCTAATTTATCATGGAACAAACCCAACCTATTCCCAAAAAAGGAAAAAAAAGGAAATCACACCCTTTGTTGTGCTTTTCTAGTTCAAACTTCGTTATAAATACACCTGCCACCTGTAACAATATTTGAGATTCTGTAATATTTAATGTTGTTCAGAAAGTTCAGTCCTCTTACTGGAGATGAAGACTTATGTCCTGATTTGCAGGATTTGGGAGGAACTCTGCGAACCTCTTATTTTCCTCTCTTGGGTCTTCTACGGCGCATAACACTCATAGATCCTAAGTTCAACTGTGATTTGAGATATCCCTGCTAAACCACTATTATTAACTCTTCGGTGTGACAGCCTCATTGAAAACCTTTGCGGATTCTATGTGGACAAGCAGCAGTAAGGAGTCTGTTCTGGTGCCACTTTCAAAGGTTATATTACATGTGTTTGTTAGCAAATACAGAACTGGAAACTCTCCTTCTATGGGCTCTTCTGAGATTGGCGGCAGTCTGTAATATGGGAAGCTGATAGCAAGTCAGAGTATCAGCTGTTAAACATATACACTCTGCTCTAGAAAGAAAAGAAATACTGGGGTAGTTATACCTAGCTGCTCTCCGTACTTCATTATTCATAGTTAATATAATTTCTAATATAGCAAAAGGTAGATTTTAGTTTAGCTAGCTTTGAACTATATTATCCATTTTCCCACTTTCCCATTTAAGGCCCATTACTGGCCTTAAATACTCAACTTCAGGACGTAAACATTCCATCTTCTGTTTTTGCTTCAAATTGTGATCTGCACCATCTGGAAAGCACCACACATTCCAAACACCACCACGGTATTGCATTAGCAATCGCAGGATTAATGTTAGAATTTTAATATATCCCCGTTTGAAGGCAGGCTGAGAGAGCTGGGGCTGTTCAGCCTGGAGAAGAGAAGGCTCCGGGGAGACCTTGTAGCCGCCTGCCAGTATCTGAAGGGGATCTACAGGAAAGCTGGAGAAGGCCTTTTTACAAGGGCATGTGGTGATAGGACAAGGGGTAATGGCTTCAAGCTGGAAGAGGGGAGATTTAGATTACACATTAGGAAGAAATTCTTTACTGTGAGGGTGGTGAGGCACTGGAACAGGTTGCTCAGGGAAGCTGTGGCTGCCCCATCCCTGGAAGTGTTCAAGGCCAGGCTGGATGGGGCTTTGAGCAGCCTGCTCTAGTGGGAGGTGTCCCTGCCCATGGCAGGGGGGTTGGAGCTAGATGATCTTTAAGGTCCCTTCCAACTCTAACCATTCCATGACTATAAAAGAATGTGGTTCACTAGCGTATTTTGTGTATTTGTCTTTAGCTCTTGGCTGGAAACCACACTACATCCTTACTGCACCAAATACCAGGAAAAATCGTTCTTCTTTTACTGTAACTTCCAGGAATATTGACATTAAAATGCCATGCACTATAAGCATCAATAAAAACTCTTCTGTTGGGGGCATGTACTCGCTGTCTGTAAAGTCAGATTTTGGCAGAAAAATCTGTCAATCAAAACCTTACTTTGAACAAGATGCAGTTTGTTTCTTCAGACTGTTTCTTGTAAATGTTTGCCACCAACGTAAACCTGATTTTAACATATATAGGTACCAAAAGAAGTTGTAAGGGCCGGTAACTGTCTCTAGTTTTTACAAGTTAATCCAAACACAGCAATCAACAGTCACATCCTATTTAAATGTAGAAAAGAAATAACGAGATGGAATTAGGAAAGTAACTACATTCCCGTTATTAATTAAAATTCATTACTACTAGTGAATATTGAGGTAAAAAATGGTGACCACAGCATTACTTTTAATGAGTTTATTTAAAGCAGACATTCAACTATCCTTGTTTACAAGTGAACATGACACAATTCATGCAGGAAACCAGACAAATACAGCACCAAAACAAACGACGGCAATTCACAGCAGAGGCGTATCATTTAAAAGGCTCGATACCGTCACGTTTTCCCGTTGAACGCTTCAAAAATTGTTCTTTTACTGATGGGGGAAAGGCGACAGCCAGGAGAATTCAGGAGAACCCCATGGAAGCGGCTGCCGCTCCCGCCCACCACCCGCCGACCGGTCGTAGCGCTGACTGGACAGGACCGTGCCCCCCGCGCTGGAACGAGCTCCCACCGTTCCCCCCCTCCCCGAGATTTTGGGAAACCCGAGTTTTAAGCTTTGGATCTGCTGGCCACTTATTCCGCTGGCAGCACGCGCCGCTCCCGGGCCCAGGCTCCTGAAAGCCGCGGCGTCCGGAGGCGGCGGCGCCGGGGAGGGACGAGCCTCCCCGTGACACCGAAATCCCGGCGGGAGGAGGCCGCCCTGCCTCCCGGTGTCAGTCTCAGCCGGGCTCGGAGACCGGCTCTCCCTCTACCCATGGCCCGGCCTCCCGCTCCCGCTCCCCCGGACACGAACACGGACACTCCAGAGCAGCAGCCGCCATTCCGCCGCCCCGGCAACGGGCCCGGCACAGCCCAACTACCTGCGTGGGGGGGGGGGGGGGGGAAATGGAGGAGAAGGACGCTCTCCGTACGGCATTTCTCCTCTCAGGACGGAGAAGACAGGCTGCAGTGGGGTTCTCCGGGGGTCACACTTCGTGAGCAAGCGAGACCTCGATGCCATGGGCGCCCCTGCGCGCGGATTAAGAACAGCCTCCCCACCGCCACCCCCATCCCCACGATGGGACCGCCCCAGCTGAAGGCGGAATCCTGCAGTTATCGCGAGAGTTCGCGTGGTCGTCATGGTAACGGCGGCGGCGGTGGCGCTGCTGCCCCGGCGCTCCGCCCTCCCGCGGTAAGGACGAGGCGGCGGCGGGGCCGGGCCGGGTCCTACGGGGGGAGCAGCCGGCCCGGCCGGGAAGGCTCTGCCCGCCCTCGCCCAGGCGGGGCTGCGGTCGTTGGCAGAGGCCGAGGAACGGCGAGAAGCCGCCCCGGGGGGTGGGGGGGTGGGTGTCGGGGCTGGCCGCTTCGCAGCGTGGCACCGCGCCGCGGGCGTCCGGGGGCAGCTCTCGCTGCTGTCACCGCATCGGGCCTGGCTGCAGGTGGTAAACGGTGGGAAGGGGCCTCTTCGGTGAGGTTCACGAGTGGAAATAATGAATGAGTGACTATAAACCAATCTCTCTCTTCTCTGTCCGTGTCTTCCTACTGTGCCGTGGTGTTATGGACCCGTCTGCCTGACTCAGTTCGTCCTGTTTCTTCTACTGAAATAAACAGTTGTGTTCACTTGAGCCTCCTGAAAATTACCTGTGCACGTCACACACTTGGATAGCCGATTCGGGTGAATTCATGCTGTTTTTGCAGAGTGCCATGCATTTCTGTTGTTTAAACTCAAAGTTGAATTGGGACTGGGAATGTGGGCGTTTGGGTTTGGGAACTCCCCCCATTTAGAACTATTGAATGTAAAAAGCTTTTCGGCTGTTTTATTTCATATGGTCAAGATGTCTTTAAAAATACCTTTATTCTTTTGTTGGTGCTAACTTTGCCAGTCCCATGTTTTTAAAAAAAGAAACACAGAGAGCCATGAGATTTCTTTTAAGACTTAAGTAATTTGAAGTTTCTTTGACAGTATGCTCATTTGTATAATTGGGATGGCTTGATGACATAAACACGTATTTGTACATGTATAGTCTATACTGCAAAGACCTCTCAACATTGAATTGCTAAAAAGGATTTGAAATTGTTTAATCTATGTCTGAAATATTACTAGGCTTGTGTTGCTTTATTACGGAACTGATAGTTTGGAAGGTTGTTTTTGGGGTTTTTCCAATTTTAGGTCACAATGGATATTACACGGGGGAGCTTGGAGAAAATTTCAAGGCCTGCATCAAGCTCAAGAGCTTATCCTCATTGTAGATCTTTAAATACATCTATGGAGTTATTAACACGAGAGCCACGTTTGCCAAAGGTAATTCTTTTCACCTTCAGCGGGTTAGAAACTCTATGCCTAATTCTTGTCAGTCAAATGCCAAAGAAGTAAGGTTCTGCTTCTTTAGCTTCTTCCAGAGGTCTGGGCTCTGCAGGTGGGCTTCTCCTTACGCATAAATGGAATGGTGTTTAATTTCATTTTTCTGAATATGTGTTACTTTTCTATTTGCCACAAAAAGGGCTATTCTGCACTACAACCTGGAAAACTTGGTTGTCTTCCTCTTTATATTTAATCAAATTATTAAATAAATTCTATTTGAAGGAAAAACATTTGAAATTCTGTCAGTAATGTGTAGATACACAGCTATTGGCTGTTGTTCTGTGAGCCAGTATGTGCATAATTTCACTTCCATCCCATTTGTGCTTTTAAATTTAAGTTGGAATAGAAATTATTTGCTTATTAAAAGAAAACATTTGAGCAAACCTCACAAGTTGAATTTTTGGCTACAAGGCTCTCTCAGGATGTGTTTGAAACAAGTTTTAAAAAAAGTAATTCATAGTATTCCAAGAAATACATCAGCTCCAGGGATACAACAGAGTCCGTCGGAAGTAGGTCTTCACCCATCCTCTAAGAAAATTAATACTGGGGATTAATTTAGCTTTGGGAATGGGATATGTGATACAGTTGCTGGGATGTGGTAATTAGAGATTTAGATTGATTTACTTAGATTAGTCTAATTGTATTGTACCTCTGTTCACCTGTCTGTAGAATGGGATCGTACCTAGATGCTTCACAGAAGTATTAAAATATTATTTTATAGGTTCACAGTCAGGTATTAAGGTTAACATCAGATAACTCTGAATCCAAGTCCTCACTTAAGCATCATTGGCTACTGCATGAAAGCTGCAGTCTCTTCAGATTGATGAATTAAGTGTAACCGTTTCAGCCCGTCAAAGACTATAACAAACTCTATAGTATAAGCAAGAGATTGGAGTGCTACCTGGTGCAGAGCACCCCCAGTGTCAGGAAATGGATGAGGCCGTTGTACACACGAACTCTTAACTGATTGGCTGTACCCTCTGCTGCAGCAGAAATAACATAAACGTTTGGAATAATTTCCTAGCCTGCCAATTGCAAATCTGTCAGTCTGTGGAATGATGAGCTTGAGAATCAGTGTGATATCTAAGAAACAGAACTCTATATCAGATCTGAAAATGGTTCTTTTATTTAAGAAGTACTCTTCTTCAGTCTTGTATAGAACCTTTATTAGCCTTTGTGATAGTATGTGATTGTTGTGATTATCTTTTTCTTCCCCCCAAAGAATTCTCTTTTTATGGTAGTAATTAATTTGAATTTCATAGGTTGATTCACCTGTCAGTTTGGCTGGCAGTCATCAAAGAGTCAATCTAGCAGACTGCTGTCTGGAAGAAGACAAAGGTTATGACAGAGAGAAGTCTGATGTCAAGGAAGTAAGAACAGATCAGCAAACCACAGTGGAGAGCACCATCTTTGTTCTTCAGCAGTGTATAGTGAATCCCAATGAGTCGTCAGGTGTGGGAATGACTAACACTTTCTTGTGTTGTGGCTTCACCAAATACCGTGTTTGTGTAGTTTGAGTAAAGTCTTGGTGTGGAGGGAAAAGAGGATGCAAATAGATAACATTCTACAAGAGAAGGAGGTGTTAAAATTCATACTTTCCCTTCTTTTTAGTATTTTGAATCCATCTTTGAAAGAAATATGTTATGACTGACGTTACCACTGCAGCATATGTCTCACGGCATCTAAGCTGTGACCTGCCCCTTGGTGATGCTCTAAAAGATCAGGAGAAACCATCTGCATGTGTTCCATGGAACCATGTTAGAAAGTGTTTTCAGTAAGGTGTCTTTATCAAACTTTTCACAGAGATGGTGATCATTTTTCAGAAACTGTATCCTAACAATGGTCCACCTGTCCAAAAAATTGGAAATTGTGGGTGTAAGTTATAGTATTTAATAACTAAACAACGCTAATACTAATAACGTACTTTAAATATAAATATGCAATGTCTCATTGTAATGAAAGCACTTGTAGAAGTGCTTCAGATGGCATTGTTTTGGCATTCTATAAATGGTAATAAATTAACTTTCCAGAGCTTCTGGCTATTTATAAATAGAGAAGCAGAGATCAGTATGGGAAGCAGAAAGTTTGGATACCTTCTTTAAGTTTAGATAAGATTTCATGACAGAATTGGGGTCAAAAGAAATCCCTTGATTCCTGCTCCTATGTTTAACATGAGTCCTGGTGTAGTAGTACATACCTTTTTTAAAACAGTAATCCACTGCAGAGGCTCTGTGGTGATCCTTAACTCACAATAATGTGTTTTGTTCTCTTATTTATTAACATTTCAAACAGTATCTTTAAAAGTTTATTTCACATCTGTTTTATTGTGAAAGGCTTTTTCCCGTGTTTTTCAGGATGTATGTCTAACTCAGATTCTGGAGATGATAGCACTGAAACACAGACTTCAAAAGTCTGTGAACCTTCCCAAGGACAACTAAGTAATGCGAAAGCAGGTATTCATTTTCAGATGTATAAAGTGAACAGTGCAATAAAGGTGGGGGTTTTCCCCCTTTTTCTTGTTAATGCTTCTAGGAGAGTTTGGGACCACAGGGTATTCGTGTGTATATTGTATAGTTATAAAGAAATAGTAAAAGTTGAAAATGTATATGCATTGTGATATTGAAGAGGTGTTTGATAAGTTATTTATTTAAAGATTATTTTGTTAAAGAATATTCACTTTCTTTAATGTCATGATAGTGTTGGAATTTGACATAGATTCGGTCGATCTAATAAGGCTGAGTCCAGTGGTGATTCTATCTAGTACAGCAGTGCTGGTCACCTAACATAATATTAATTCGTAACAGAAATTGGATAGAACTCCACTTCAGAGCTTCGCTGAGTAATTTTATGTACAAATCCATCTGCTGGGTTCAGACCAGTTGAAATAAGTGCTGTTTTTTAATCTTCAATCCTTGGGGCTTACCTGGAGCTCACTTAGATTTTTATAGCTCTCTCCTTGCTGTATCACTCATCTCTTTTTATGGCATAAAGTAGACCAATGCGTCACAGTAAATGCTTGGGATCAATGGGCGTGTAAAGCATTTGACCTCAAAAGATTAGAAAATGAAAAAGTATTGCAGGACTCCAAAATGTGGAAGTCTGTGGGATAGGGACAGTGCTACAAGTGTTTCCTCTACTCTTGCTATGGAAGCTGACCAGAAAGTAGGGCAGAACATGAGGATGCTATAGGAAGGGGAAAAGCTGAAAGTAATCAGAAATTGTAATCTGCATGTTTAGGAAAAAAAAACAGACAACACAGATGTCTATTTTAATTAAATAATGGTAGTATCCATAATCTTTCACCATTTCTGTTTTTCAAAACAGCATTTTTCTAGAACCAGTATCAGAATCTGGTTTGGCTAAGATCTAAGTCAAGACTGAAATGTCTATAGCATTTAAAAGTAGAGACATTACAGAACCCCAGAATTTTTCATTTTAATGAATGACATTTCAACATATATTCTATTAGTTAGGCTGAAGAAATTATTTTTGATTTTTTTAAGCTTATTTTGTCTGTGATTTTTGCTGATACTGTGGAGATGTCACTCTTCTGTTATAAATTTTAGTTGAATCACTCTCCCAAAATGGGGGGCTTTTCCTATTCCACACCCCCTTATCCAACTGCTATAGCTCAGAATTGATTCAGCATTGTTACAAAGACATTTGCATTTTTTCCTGCTACAAACAGGTTTAGAAATGAACATGATATATATACTTGTACTCTGTCTGTGGTTATCAAATTACTTATGTTGCTTTTTAGTTTGTGTTTGGGTTTTTTTTGAGGTTGAAATGCTTGAAGCTAACATTAATTTTAAATATATTCTACAGCAAATTCTTTCAACTTGGAAAATTCTGAAGAAACAGATGTAGATCCTCAGATTCAAGCAGCTATAAAGAAAATGAATAAACTTGACACAATACTGGCAAAAAAACATTTGAAGGAGAGAGCAATTAAACAACAAGGCAAAGAAATGAGGGCAAAGCTCTGGCAAGAACTTCAGGTTGGAAGTGTTCTGCTTATTTTGTACATAGTGTATCTTAGAGTATTGTCCTACAGAATTGTCGTATTCACAGATGCATTGTTTTATTAAATAACTTACAGTTGGCTCAGTAAAGTGAAGAAATGGATCTTAAAACATAACTTGGAATAGGTTTTAATATATAGTGGCTAGACAGGCTGTGAAAGATGGCTGTGGTCCTTAAAAATTGTTATGACCTATAGCCAAATATACAGCTGTCTAGGTGCAGTTTGCTAGCATAGTTTTATGCTTGAGCTTGCTACTTGCAGGTGTGATAAGGCGTGACAAGAGGTGATGTCTGTGAACCCAGACCTAAAAGTGTTTATTCTGCTCTAGTGTCACTGTTTGTAGGCCCATCTCTTTCAGTATTGTCTATTATTGAAGAAATTAGAGATGCCCCCTGAAGAAGGCATAAGAATGCTACAGCACAAATTCTTCTACGTTATTCCTATCCTGGTCTCTAGCAGTTAAATGTCCCTTTAAGCCGTGAAACATGAGAGTTAGTATTTCCTCTGAGGTTAAGTATTGTATAATTTACATGAATACAAATGTCAGTTGCTAAAAAGACATGATTGCAGTTGGTTTGACTATCTCATAATTACAATGGATTTGGATTCAGAGCCATATGTACATTACAGAACTTCTTTGTCCTGTGAAATGTGTCTCTGTGTAGAAGACAATATATAACAGAGGCTTTAAAGTTCCACCATGCCTTTATCTTAACTGTAGGAGATGTTGAGATAGCCTCAATAAGAAAATAAAATGGTAAGTAAATGTTGCCACTGAACAAGGAATTTTTAATAGGGTCTGAAGTTCATTCCACCTGAGAAGAAAACAACATATTTAGCTTTAAACTATTTACTTTAAAATAAATATATGCATATGTATGTATATTTATGCTTTATTTCTTTTGAATAGTCTATCAGAACCACTGGAAGCCATGAGGAGACAGAAAACACAAAACTTTTTTTAGCTTTGACCTCATCATGGCAGTATACAGCTGGTAGGTAAGAAAGAGAAGTAAATACCCTGATATAATTATCCTGTATTTTGATTAATATTCGTGTTTTTGTTGGATACAATAAAAGTAAAGCTTTCAAACCTTTACAATAAAACAATATTTACATGTAAAAGTACACAAAGGGAATATTTGAAAAATTAACTGAAATAATTTTTACATTATCACAAATGTAGAAGTTGTACTTCAAAATTTTTTTTTTTTTGTAGAAACTGCATTTTTTCGAAGAACTGGCTACTCTAGAAGGATAGAAATCCAGGATCAGTAAAGCTAGCTTTTAAGTTGATGGCAAACACAGATGATTTCAGAAAGGATGCATGACTGATATACTAGTAAATTAAGGCAGTGATAGCAGGTATAGGGAAAATGAAGAGTGGAAGCCTGCTGAAAAACTTGGATGTCTTCACCATTTTGAAACATCTGGGCAATAAGCAAGGAATTCAAAATTGCTTTCGTAAACAAAATGATGAAGTTAGTGGTGTTTGGTAGTCTTAGTAGGAGAGTTTGCCAAACTGGAGTACTTGGTGTAGGAAGGGCAGGCAGTTAAAAAATATTAGGCCTAAAACGTTACTTAGAAGCTGTAGGGATATGGGTCCTGCCACACATGTATCTCGGAGAAAATCTTTATGTGGGAGTAGGAGAGAATGAGGAGAAAACAATGGCAGTCCCATGGTAAGGATCTCATAATAAGACAGGTTTAGAGGGACGGAAATCCTGAGCCTTTTTAGGCATTGTCAACAGAAGAACCAAAAGAATGGGACCAAATTACAATGCTAGTTACTGAGTTATATGTTGGAAAACAATACAGGAAGACTCATGCACATGGTCTAAAAGGGAGTATGGGTCATTTACATTAAATTTGATACTGATTATGTTAAATTTAATTCACTTCTAAAAAAATTTAAGACTCTGAATGTGAGAGAGAATTTGAGTAAAAGGGATCATCAAATCATATAGAGTGTGATTCTAAGGAAAAGGTGTGAATATGAAACATGAACTTAATTTTTTTAATCAGCTTTTTTTCCTGAGAATTCTAGGGAAGAAAATTTAGGATAGATAGCAGTTTTAAGAAACAGACTATTCTCAGGAAGAAAAGACCAGGAAGTCTGAGAAGATAATTTCTGGGTTTCATCATGATATGACAATGAAGACAAAAATATTCAAAGTGGAAGTGAACACACTGATAAGAATAAACATTTAGATTTTAGTCTTTTAGTAAAAATCACATCCATCTTCAGTAGCATTTAAAACACCAAATTCTATAACTGCATTAATAGTAGACAAATGCCTAATGAAGGAAAGCTCAGAGGGTTGTGATCAGTGTGGCAGTCTAGTTGGGAGGCCTGTGACTAGTGATGTTCCTCAGGGGTCAGTACTGGGTGCAGTCTTGATCAATGTATTCATCAATGACCTGGATGGAGGCACAGAGTGTACCCTCAGCAGGTTTGCTGATGACATGAAACTGGGAGGGGTGGCTGACACACCGGAAGGCTGTGCTGCCATTCAACGTGACCTGGACAGGCTGGAGAGTTGGGCAGAGAGAAACCGTATGAAGTTCAACAAAGGCAAGTGTAGGGTCCTGCACCTGGGGAGGAATAACCCCATGCAGCAGTACAGGTTAGGGGCTGACCTGCTGGAAAGCAGCTGTGCAGAGAGGGACCTGGGAGTCCTGGTGGACAACAGGATGACCATGAGACAGCAACGTGCCCTTGTGGCAAGAAGGCCAATGGCATCCTGGGGTGCATCAAGAGGAGTGTGACCAGCAGGTCGAGGAAGGTCATCCTCCCCCTTTACCCTGCCCCGGTGAGACCACAACTCAAGTACTGTGTCCCGTTCTGGGCTCCCCCGTTCAAGAGGGACAGGAAACTGCTGGAGAGGGTGCAGCGAAGGGCCACAAAGATGATTAGGGGGCTGGAACATCTTTCTTATGAGGAAAGGCTGAGGGAGTTGGGTCTTTTTAGTCTGGAGAAGAGAAGACTGAGGGGGGATCTCATAATTGCTTTTAAGTACTTAAATGGAGGGTGCCGGGAGGAGGGGGCCAGTCTTTTTTCAGTGGTGCCCACTGATAGGACAAGGGGCAATGGGTACAAACTTGAATATAGGAAGTTCCATCTGAACATGAGGAGGAACTTCTTTCCTTTGAGGGTGGCAGAGCACTGGAACAGGCTGCCCAGAGAGGTCTTGGAGTCTCCGACTCTGGAGACATTCGAAACCTGCTTGGACGCCACCTGTGCAACCTGCTGTAGGTGGACAGGGGGGTTGGACTAGATGATCTCCAGAGGTCCTCTCCAACTCCTATGATTCTATGATTCTGTGATTGAGCTCTTTAACAGGAAAAGTAAACAGAGAGTGATACAGCAAAATGTGGAATGTGATACATAACAAAAAAACCCCCACCTAACTATGCTCAAAATTACAGTGAATATCAATAATGTAAAACTATAAGTAGAATAGGTACAGAAAAGTTAAAAAAAAAAAAACAACCTGTTTAGGAGTGTTTAGAAGTGTTTTCTCTACTGAGTCAGAAAGACAGAATTCTCTTGGAATTGTAAAGCAAGTGGTTGAAACCTGTTCTGAAATATGTAGTTTTCTTCAAGAATGCACAGAGGATGTGCGTGCTCACAGGGACCTGGAAAAAATAATGGGTATTTTAAAATGTCCTTTTTCTTTCTGTGGCAAGACTCTTGCTGAGGAAGACACTGAGACAAACTGTGGGCATTCTGCTCACAATGTCTTTATTGAGAGGAGCAGGGGGAACAAAATAGACTGATTTTTTCAAGAACATACCATGTCAAAACTACTCAAGAGTGGTTTTAAAGCATTTGCTGTTTGAATACTCTTTCTCGGTGCTGGTGTTCTCAGAGATGTGTCAGTCATACGCACCTTTTGCATCCTGTCCTTCATCTGTATCCCTTGGTTGAAAGGGTTTCTTGCTTGAAAGGAAGCACAATTGTGGTGCATCTTGTCTTTTTTTCTTGTTGAGGAGAGAACAAGAATTTGAGGTCTGAATGGTTACTGCTGAGCAAAAATCTCAGCTTGAATGTTGGAGATGCGTGCATAATAATCGTAGCAATGTGTGGTTAAAACATTTCAACAGAACTTTTTATTACAAGGTAACCTGCTTTTATTTCTATGCTAAAATTTGGGTTATTAAGGGAAGAAAACAGAATTTGATATGGGTGATATTTAAAAAGTATCCAGTAGATGTCAGGATATCGTAAAAAACCAGTAGGCAAGCAAGACTATATGGTTGTTAATGAAGTCCATGCTTCAATTCCTCTTTTATTTCAAAGGTAGCTCCTTGCTGTAGAGATTATGTGCATCATATGGGTTCTGATGTAATCTACTGGCAAAACTCTACATAATTTAGATCTATATTTTTCCTCCAGCTTGATCTTTATCTTGAATTTTCTGTGATGTGCTAGTACCTTACTTTTTGTGTCTTATTTATTTACTTATTTAAATGAGTAAATAAACCTAATATCTGCCCAGGTTGATACTGAAACGGAATGCAATGCATATATTTTGCTTTTCAGAGCCTGAATTTGATAAGCAGTTTTATTGAATAAATTATATAGGGAAGCTATTTAATTATAACTTTTAATGTGGCTGTGAAATCAAACAGAAGTTCCAGGTACAAAATCATTAATAACTTATGTGTCCCAGCATGTCAAGCACAAAAAACCCTGCTGACACACTCATGGCAGAAAAATAAATCAGGAGTTAATTAAATGGCCTTAAATTAATTCTCCTGTGCTCTGAGTAACAAAATCATAGTTTCAATTGAGTCCATTAAGCTTCATTATTACAGGATATTGGTTGGTTTTTTCATTGTGAAAATATCATTTTTCATGTGTGATATATATGGTTCTTCACAATACAAGTTGCTTTCTGTAAATCGTAACTGTATAGACTACAAGTTAATGCTCAGACTTATGCTTCCAGTTGATATATGTCAATGTCATGACTGATTTTTTTTTTTCTTTGAGCAACTGAAACAACTCTTGAATGCTAGGATGTTTGAAGACTTTTTTTTAGACCAATACCCTTGACCTAAGCCACTTGGAAGTCTAATAATTCACACACAGGCAGATACCAGCTGTGAAAACCTGGATACTTTATTCTTTTTCAGAGTTCTAGATGAATTGCCACATGGTGTCTGCAGAGGCTTTTGAACTTTAGGGCCTTGACTGTATCTTGTAGAATGTAATAATCTGTCCTGTATAGGCAACAGTTGTTAAAAATGAAAACACAGCCATATGAAACAGCGTAATTGTTCATGAGATACACCTTATGCTTTTCCCCCTTTATTTCTTGAGAAATACGGTGGTTATGTAATTTATCCAAGTAAATTTCTCTAACTTCTGTGTGTGAGATCTTGTGATCTGATAAACATAAACCTAGATCTCCTTTAAATTAATTTGAATTAAATTTTACTGAAAAAATTCCTTGCAGATCCCTCCTGTGCTAAAGAAGGTGAGGTATGTACTTCAGTATTTCACACACAAATTAATCCAGAAGATTATGATTGCCATGAAACCCAATGTAATCAGGGTAAGCTTTATTAATTGTATAGTTTGTATTTCTAGATATGCAAAAAAACATGTACAATGCGTGAGTAATGAAGAATTGGCCTTTGTTGGTAGGCCAATGAAATCAGAAGAAGCAAGATTGTTTACTGGAATGGCGATATCTTTTTACAAATTATAAAGGAGAATAGTTTTGTTTGTGACTTACGTAAAATGTTTTACACAACATGCTAAGGAAATTGTTACTTTTGGGTTTATAAAACTTTTTCATTGCAAAATGATGAGGTGTGTAACTGATTCATTGTAAAATGTGTCATCAGTTTTTCATGGAAATTTTAAAAAAAACTTGTCTTTGCTGTTATTCTAAGGTACTTTAACTTTCATTAATAGGCTTATATTCAAAAGAGTGGTGCTGTATACAGTTGAATATGTTCTGTGATTTTTTTGTTTTCAGGAGAAATTGTATATATGTGACAAACGTAAATTTTCAGACAACTCATTTTATATTTTGTTATGCTGAGTATTGTAAAGGTGCATTGCTTATACGGATTAAGTATTTTCTCGCAAAAATCAGACATCTGTGCTGATTCTTTTAGGTATCACTTGTTTACATGCACTGTGTAGAGGTTTCAAATGCTGGTAGTAGTGTAGTGTGTCCAACACTTCAAAATAAATGGAATTGTGCTTTTGTGCTTCTGTTCTTTTCCTATTTGAAATTCAAATTTGTATGGTTGAGTAACTTCTCACATGTGTTGTGACATAAGAATAGCTTCAGCTGCTATTGCTATCAACTGCAATTGTTTATTTCTTTGTCATCTACCATTCTATGTAAACAGAAGGAATCTATCTTCCTGGCAACTGTCTAAGATGACAAGGACATAATAAATGGGTGTTCCTCAAGGTTGAATCATTGATGGCAGCAGAATCTCTGCACTTTTTGGAATGTGGTTGCATGTTTTAATTTTTAAACCTGGATGTCAGCTCCCTTATCATTTCATCACTTGTCTTAGTCCACCAATATCTGACTTTAACTTTGTGTTACTAAATATTTCTTCACACTGGGTTGGAGCAGTGCTGTGCTTTTGATTTCTCTGTCTTCCTACCACATGTCTTCATTCTTCCCTTAAAATGAAGCTTGACCCTCAGCTTCCACCTTCACAATTTCTGAGTTGTGCTGGAGTGTCCTTGAATAGCAATGGCAGGTTTCATTACCAGTGTTCAGGACAGCAATGACTTCTGAAGCTCCCAGTACAGGCATGGTTAGGAGTTGCTGTTGCTTGCACGATTTTGAGATGTTCTACATTCTCCTGGTTTGGGAACACATGAAATAGAGATCACTTACAACTTATGTGCAATAAATCACTTAAATGAATTTTACTATTTCTGTTGGAGGCTTTTGATGGGGTTTCTGAATAGCTGAGACTTGTTGTTTTGGTTGGTTTTGGATTTCTGTGTAACAGTTGTCATAAAGGCAGATGCTGAACAAGAGGAGCTTAACTTACGAAGAGGAATGTATGTATTAGTTTTATGATATTATTTTAGCAGCCTCATCAAGATTTGTACCAAATCTTCGAAATTCGTACCAAATCTGCCCAAACTTGTATGCAAAATTTGTTGAGCTGCAGTCTCTCTTTTACTTACCAATGGCAATCTTCAGTGTGTTCTTTGCTCTGCTGATCCATGTCTGTCCCTTCTTCACCTGAATGCTCTGAGATGTTCTGTATGATAGCTGCCCCTCAAAAATGCTTATTCTACAGTTAGAGAAAGATGTAGCTTAAAAGTAATGTTTCATGTATGTTGCATGTTATGTTGCTGTTTGGTGTGTTTTGCTCATTTCAGAATACAACCTGTCATGTTTATATTGATTGGTAAATTCCTATTCGATCCAGTTCCTTGATAGATTCAAGATGTTACCTGGTAATGTTAAAGATAGTTTGGGATGCTTTTCAGTAAACAGCTGTGCATTTGAACTGTGACAGGGTTTTCTTGGTCAGATTGAACACCTCAGTCCTTTAAAGTTTACTTGCCACTTGAGAGTAACTCTGCACAGTTTTTTCTCCATAGTGTGTAAAAGGATGCACAGAATTAATTTCATATCATTGGGAGTTTGCTTCAAATCTACTCACTCTGAAAAACAGTTACTTCCACGTAAACTTCCATAGCCTATCTTCTACTATCTAACATGTTAAATGGTAGGGTTTTCTAGGCAAATAGCCCACCCAATTTTCAAATCTCTACTTTCCAGAAAAGCAGAAAGTACCATGACTACTTTTGAAGTAGTTTTGGAGACTTAGAAGTTAATTGTATTTGCTTAGACTTGTTATTTAATGATGTGGTAAATATTTGCTGTTCATAAAGGAATTGCTTTTTTAAAACTGGTAAAAGTCTCTGAAAAACAGAATATGTGCTCATTTTTGTATGATGGATAGAAACCCGTTGTTGAAAAAAACATGCACGTGATGTCAGAATATCATGTGGCTGTTTAATAGCTTTACAGCTCTATGAGTTTATTTTTAAACAAAATTTGTTTTATAAGCTGTGTTATAATAATATCAGCTATATCATCTGTTCTTCAGCTGTTTTATTTTAAAAAATGTACTTGATATGTCTCCAAATAGTTCTGTGGTTTTCAGAAAAATTATTGTCTGGTTTTGTACTGATGATAAAACTGAAACAATGATAGGGTTCGAAGGAATGCCGTGGCTTTTAAAGCCGCCATGTTTAACATTTTTGAGGTCAGAAATCCAGAAGTCTTTTAGCCTTTGCATTGAATGATCTCATATAATAAAATCTTAAAAATGAGATTAGATTTTGACAATAGTTATGTTTTAAATATAGCAATATAGTTTATCTGAATAATGAAAACAGCATATAAGAAGTTTGTCTATCCACTTTGTTTGTTAAAGATTTAAATGAGATTGCTGTTACTACAGTTCTCATTGAGTCAGAAAAGGAATGGTCATAACTTAGCAACTTTTCTTCCTCAAACTTCAGATTATCCAAGTGAATTAGAAACAAATGAATTTCTTAATCAACCAGAAAAAAAGCACAGCAAAAGTAAAATCAATCGGGATTTCATTAAAAAGAACATTGAGGTAAGCATTAAAGCATAAAATCATTAACATTTTGTTAAATGTTAACTGAAATATAATGTATAAGTACTTCTGGAGACAGTTGGGGTTTTTTTCAGGAACATTAACATTAGGTGTAATTGAAAAGTATCTTGCTGTTAAGAAGTGTTGTTTATGGCAGAATAAGGTATAACATAGTTCTTATCTTGGATGCTCATATTGGTGCAGATAGTACTGCTTCTATGTATTTGCTAAAGAGTACTGGAAAATGAGTTGTTCTGTTTGTGCTTTCTTTGAGTGTATTTACTGTTAAATTAAAGGAAGGTGCTCCTATGAATAGATAAAGAATAGGTATGCAGATTGTTTATATATAGCCTGCATGGGACCCTTATTTATAGAAGAGTTCTTTCTGTCAGAAAATAGATGCCTTGTTTTTCATGCTTTATTTTTCTGTGAAGACCCAGTAGCTGTAATGATTTTTCCTCAGATGAAAAATATCTGGCCCCCCGCCCGCCCCCCCCGCTATGTAAAGACTGTTGTAAGGTTATCAATTTGTTATATGTAGGCTGCTAGATTTTTCTGTCAGAGTGATAATTTTTATTATGGCAATAAGCCATGTGGATGTTAATTTCACAGAGTTTAAAAACTTCGTGCTGTTTGAGCTAAAGGAGTTCTAAAGTTTTTTTTTTCTTTTTCTAAATATTTTAGCTAGCAAAGGATTCAGGAAACCAGTTTGTTATGCTTGAAGGAGAAAGGAAAAGGCTAATTGAACTATTGAAAGATACAGAAGATGGAATTGAATTTCAAGGTCTTAAGGTATGTCAACTTTAATTTGTACTGTCGTATTTGGCTTATTTTTACGGTAAATCTAAATTTGATTTGGTTTTGGTCCTACCATGAAGTAACCTACTGAGATAGGAGAGAAAAGCTGGAAAAATCCCATTTGCTTTGTCTCCAAGAATGAATTTGCATTGGCTTCTTTGTTCATTTTACTAACACTTGGTCATGCCCGGCCTCAGAAAAACAGCAGAACTTAAAAGCTAGACACGAGTGGAAAGAGCCTTAGAAGCTCCTCAGAAAAGAAGATGACCTATTTTCTCTGCATGAAATGTGAAATTATGGCCTATCAGTCCAAGTGGCTAGTGCTGGACTCTCTGGTAGAAGGCTCAGCAGCTACTCCAAAAACCTCCAAGACTTTTTTGAGGACCTGAACTTCAGAATGCAGCAACTGGGGAAATGTAGAATCAAAGAATCATGGAATGGTTTGGGTTGAAAGGGACCTTAAAGATCACCTAGTTCCAACCCCCCTGCCATGTGCAGGGACTCCTCCCACTAGACCAGGTTGCTCAAAAGCCCCATCCAACCTGGCCTTGAACACTTCCAGGGATGGAACATCCATGGCCCATCCATCAGTATGCATTGATGAAACTTATGCGTCCTTTTAGAAAGATAACATGACATCTTTGTGCAGCTTCCAACTCACTCTGTCTTAAAAGTATACAGAGGATCCAAACTCTGCTTAAGTATTAGACATTTATGCTCCAACATAATATTGCTAAAGAGCGTGCATTCTGCATACTGCAATGGATAGCAAGAGCTGAAGTACATAGAAATACCGTTCCTCATGGAGCATAAAAGAGTGTTTGATTGTCTCGCCAGTCACTGCTTCTAGGAGAGTCTGTGACACAAATGGGTTCGCAGAAATGTGGAGATGTCAAATAGTCTTTTGATCTCCCAGTTACTAGGAGATGGCCTTTATTTCTTACAGCTTTGAGGGGAATGTCACAGCGAAGGAGATCTTGGGGGCTCTGTTGTTTTACAGAGGTAATCGTCAGGCTGCTAGGATGGGAAGATAAAATCTGGTTTGAAAAATGAATCATACTAGAAACTTACAGTACTTTTCAACTATATATGGTATTAAACATGCTAAAGATACGTGTTTTCATAGAATGAACATCCTCAAACTACGTAAACTTGATATAATACTTCAAGAAACCTGCATTTTAATAAATAAGAAATACTGGGAAAATGCTTGCTCTCTGTAAAGAAATAAGGTGACCTTTCTAATTTGTTATGCATTAACGTGTACATTATGTTGTCTATAGTAATGTTATGAACCCTTTCACAACATTTGTAAGTACACACTGAATCACCATACTTAAAAAGAAAGATATGAACTTTGTGTATAATGAACAAAATATATGCAAAGTCCAGTTTCTGTTTAATTATACAGCTAAAAATGATTTGGAGTAAATTATTTTTCGGTAGGTGAAATAACATCTTAGGTGTGAGAAAAAGAAACAAAAACAAATGCAGTGTATTTTATTTTTTTTAATTCTCTTCCCGTATTTTACTTTGAGTTATTTTCTAATAAGGTGGTGAAGACATCCAAGAGGTGATACTCTTCATTGTTCTTTTCTAAAATGTGTCTAAAATCATCTTTACAAATTACTGTTTCAGGATATGGGGTAAGGAGATGAGCTCAGGGTTTTCTTCATCTGAATACAAACTGGTTATGGAAACAGAGAACTAACCTATCCATGGTTTGTGACATTAAACAAATCTGTAACTTACCCAACTTCAGTATTATTTCTACATTGAAACTCACTCAGTCCATGGTCCAAAACTTTTCTCTTTACTCTTGGGAAACTAGTAAACACACACTAGGTTTTGGCATTTTCAGAGCCTTGTGGGACAAGTATAAGTGAAGGAGTCCGTATCAGTCAGGAAAACGTGATGGACAAATGACTAAGATTGTATAAATGTGCAATATTTTAATAGTAACTGTTCATTCACAGTTAGTAAGCTAAAGTAGAAGCACAGCAAACATAACCTTTGCTGCTCATTAGTATGCAAAGGTTTAAAAGTATCAGCACTTAAACCACCCAGACATTTGTTCCCTTGATTTACACAGAAAGCTTATTTAATTTTTTTTTGGACATGCACACCAAACTTGCAGATTAATTTATCTGTGTGGGATACTCAGTTTATGGCCCACAGAGATGCACAGAGATGTTTGGCTTAGCTGACATAGTTTAGCATTAAAAAAAATGCAATGGAAGGCTCTTTGGTCTAATGTTAATCTACTGTTTAGAACAGTTGATTTTTATTGTACTTTGTCACATATTAGAAGAACAAAGTTAAATCTCACTGGATCATTATTTAATTGATCTTCTATCTGTGCATTTATGAAAAGATTCAAGGTATTGTATTAGATATGCTTGCAACAGTTTTGGCATTATAATCCCACATAAGGGTAACAAAATGTTCACCTGAAACAGTACTTGGTTCAGCCTTTGAATAAGAAGAAACTGTAGGGAGAGGGTTGTGGGGCCTTTTTGGGGGTGTTCTTTTTTTGTTTTCTCCTCTTGTTGGAAAGGTTGGTGCTTGGTTAACAATACTGTCTCTTCTGTTCTTGTTTCCTCATCAAGGACGTGTTTCAATTTGAGGAGGTGGTTCTTCATTTAGTAAACATCAGCGTTTAAAGATGTGAAGATGTTTTAAACAGCCTTCTGTTACTAAACATCATAGCTTTCTGACCTAAAGATTTTTTTTCCTAATTTATTATTTTACTGATGGCAAAAGTCTTCTCTCATAATGTGTAGTTATTGGGTTTTCTTTTTCTTTAAGCTAGTGTCCTTCACAAAATTCAGAGGCATTTATACAGAATAATAGTTCATGCAAATTCTGACTAGCGATGTGTACCTTTCTTTGCACCAATTCACAAGGCATCAAGGCAATGGAAAAGTACACCATTTATCCAAATTTTGTATTTGGCACATGTCACTATAATGTGGGCATGTATCTATGGAGATTTTACTGTTTGTATCAGATATTAAATAGATCACTACACAGGTCATGTGTGTTGTGGACAGGTCATGTCCGTTCTTGATACAACGGACAAGAATGGAAATGGTAATTTGTGGGTTAGTGTAGTCTGTACTAAATCATCTCTTTAAAGAAAACAGCTCCTAAATATACTGCCAAAGTAGAATAAAGGAAAGGATAATAGTTACTTAAACCTGTCTAGTCTGTCTTCCTCTCCCACATTTGAATTATATTATGGGTGAGGCATTTCCTGTGGCTGGTTTATAACAAATATCACGAGGAAATTATCAGCTAATGAGTAATCTGGACTGCTTCAAGCTGACCCAGGTAACTGTCCAGCTGATGGCCACTTTCATCTTACTTAATTCTGACTTTTAAAAAGCTAGCGCAACCACATTGGCTAAAGTAATGTTTTGGAGGACATCGGTCAGGGAAGAGCTGGTTATGCTGTATGAATTTCGCTGTATAATGTAACGTGGATGAGATAACTTCATTTGACTCATACTACTAAATATGTCAAATGTCCAAACAGCACTTCTCACTTTTTAAAAAAAAGTGTTTTATGGCTACTTAAAATAGTTTAGAAGTACATGGTCATGCTAATGTAATTGTCAAAGCTGTAGGGGTATAACTTGTTTCAGATGTTCCACAGCAATAAGCACTGACTGTGCTGTAATATAAGTATTGTTCTGAGTTAACACACAGGAAACATTGACAGGGCAGAACCTTATTTTCCAAGCAAAGCTATCCTGAAAACACAAAAGAGAGCGTGTGAGTCTGTATAACCCTGGAGTAAAGTGGCTACTGGAGTAATTTGGATACTTGGAGCATGGGATGCAGACACTGAGATGTAGCTAATGATCCCAGTTGCAGCTTAACTGACTCCTGTAGTCATTTCAGTGTGTTTGCACCATGCTCTTCATGTCTGATTAGGGGGTGGCTAACATGGCATGAGTGTAGTACCACATTGGATATTTATGTTATGGTGGTCACCGTGTCACCTGAACAGATACTTCCACAAAGCTGGCAAGCTCCTAGAGACGTTTCTGAGCGGCTCTTCTGCAGTCAGGTCATGTCTGATCAGTCTTACTGGTTGTGCATCATACTTGTATGAGAAAGCATTAGAAGAACTGATTTTGTTTCACAAAAGAGATTACTGTTTTTTATTAGTAGTAGTAGTAGTATCTTTTAAAATGTAGTATAGAGGTAATTTGTGACTGGTTTTGGGGTATGCTTTTTTCTTTTTGCAACCAGTGTGCTTTAGGGTAATGGGGATGAACCAGGGGTGACCTCATAGCACGGGTATTGTAATTGGAAGCTGGTATTTCCTCCTCTTGTGTGGATGTGGCTGCTTGAGTAGCCAGAGGACTAATCTGGAAGCTGTAAAGGAGTGGCCGACATGAATCCCTTGCAAGACAGATGTTGAAGTATTAGGGCCAGGTGCTGGCCGTCTTCTGTTAGGAAAAATAAAGGAAACCAGCAATACACTCTTGTCCTCCCTTGCATCCCTGTCCTGCCCTGCCCTTCTGAGGTCCTACCTGCTGTTTCTTTGTGGTCAGGGCAGAGATGTAATCTGCTAGTATCATTCTCAGTGAATGGTGGTTGTGCAGACCTGCTTCCCTGCATGTGAGACAGTGCCAGGTTGCTGTGGAGAACCCGCATCTGTTCGTGAATATGTGCTCATCTGTTTGGGTCAAGTGCACCAAGTTCACTCATAATATGTAACTGCCTGTACTAGGAGCACATACTCATATTGGTTAGTCAGGTGTTGCTGCTGTCAAGAAGAAAAAGTCATGTAAATCATGATCAGGAAAATAACTCTGCTTTCTCTCTCTCCCAGTGTTTCTGTGATAACACACTGGGCCTCTGGAAGGGTGGCAGCTACTCACCTCAGTGCAGTTCCTTTGCTTTCCTATGGATGCCTTGTTTTCTTTTTTGGTGACACATTGCAAGTGCCACATTACATCTCATACCCTCATTGGGACATTTGGTTCCAGGTGGTTTCTACTGTAGCATCAACCTCTGCAGTTTCATTCCAAGTCTGGTTCTGGTCAGGCTTTCCCTCTTTTTGACTCCTTATTGGATGGAAAGTGGTTGTCCTTTTGGACATAGCTGCTGGTTGTATTTCCTTCTTTGACTTGCACGGGAGTCTGTTCCTGTGCTTTTTCACTTCAATATCAGCATTGAAAAGGTGAGCTTATAAGAACACATGTTCTTTGTGTTTTCTGACTTACGACTGGTGGATCTGTCTGCCAAATGCTTTCCTCTTCATCCATATCTGTATTATCTTGCAAAGGAGCACGACACTCCTAAAATTGATTTTCATGTCAGTAGCATCAGGAAGTGATGCTTACTGTGCAGCGCTGGGCAGCAAGATCTGTATGCAAGTTAGACCATGACAAGCAATTATTCCTTCAGAAGGGAGCTGCGACTGTTACATTGAACAAATAGAGAAACTGCGACAAGGGAAGAGTTTGCACCCATGAAAGGGAGCTGCGATAGGGATAGCATGGCATGGCATGAGACTGTTTTAAAGGTTTGACTAACTTGGCTAAGAGGCTATAAAGTGAGAGGCATCATTAAGGACAAAGGATTAGCTATCCAAAGCACTTCTCTTTGACATAAAGAAAACTTGATCAAGGGAGCTGTGTAACCTTCAGAAGAATGGATGGGGAACTGGGCAGCTGTCTCATTGCTCTTTGGCCCACTGTCATGAAGCTGAAGCATCTGGCTTTAAGCAATTTTATTTCAGGGTTTCCGAGTGCTAGTCAGTGAGAACACAGACTTTGGACTTTTATAGAAATAAGTAAAATAATAGCAGAAGTCTGTTTAGGTTAACACAACACCTTTTTTGGTATTACATTTTAATAATGCATGTATATGCATGTGCTTTCTAAGAATAAAATAATATATATATTTAAGTCCATTTAGGTTATTGCTCGGTTATATTTAAAAATGAAAAATGTGTGCCTCTAATTGTTCTGTCCATACTTGCTTTTGAGTGTGCATGATACATGAATATTGGCAGATTTCAGCTATACACTGAGGTGGATGAAAACTTACATTTTATTCTTAAGTACAGTTTATTTGAAAAACAAATACACTTGATGTGTAACTGCCTTTATAGTCTGTTTCCTTTGGGAATGAGGATTAAATATTTTCTTTCAATAGGAGGATGTATCTGGCTGGCTAACACCAGGGGAAGGGTACACACCTGAACCAATGGAATTTCATCACCTCAATGAGATAGACATTAAGCTTCAGTTACTACTATCTGATGGGGATTTTTCTGCAATTTCTAGCTCTTGCTCAAAATCTCCAAGTCAGATATATCAGGTATGTTACAGAACAGAACTTACATTGCAGATTTCTTGTTTGAAGTTGTGTTGAGATCTGATGTAAATGAAAACATAGCATATGTCTGTATTTATATTCTTTGCATTTTTCTTCAGTTATCTTCTTTTTGTTCTCAAAGTATATGTGTAAAAGAATGAAGTTAAATCTTTGGCTAGAGAAATCATATTGAAAAATAGTATGTTGCTGTTTTGAGCAGTATATAATTCAAGGACTGTCTGGTTTTTAACATTTGTTGATTCCATGCTTTCAACAAGAAATTTCATATGCAGGAATTGGTAACTCAGACATTTTTAACTGTGTGAGGACCTCAGTGATTTTGTCAGCATAGTGACACATTACCCATGAAAATTCATCTTTGGGAATGAGAATTAGGTTTCTTACCTCAGGATTCTAAAAGTGCCTCTTTGTTTATGATCTGAAAGATAAAGTATTTACTGATAAGCAATGTTAAAGACTGTAGAAAGTAAATTGAAATTGTATGTCCCTTATTTTTAATGGCCTTTGTCTTTTTTACTTGCCAGCAGTATTAAGAACCTTTGGGGTTTCAGCCTTGAGAAATAATTGTTTGAATTTTGTACGTAGAAGATTCTAATCTATCCCATGCCCCAGTAATGTTGCCACTGATATAATGGGGGAAATAAAACAAAAATACCTATTTTGCACTAATTTGCGCAAATGTTGTTTACTTATGTAAAATTTACAGTTTAAAGCCAGAGGCTCTGTAAGAGTGTACGTTGGCAAAATTATGTGTTCACTTCCCAGTGTATAAGGAACATCTCTTTGAATGGCTAAAGTAACTGTGGGATTTTTTTTTTTCTTTTTCTAAACAGAACGTTAATATCATGTTTTGTATCGACTTCTTCCTGAACTTCAGGTTTTGTTTTGCCTCTAGTATTTTGCATTGCTCTGACAGTTCCCAGAGGAGTCACATCTTGAAGTTGATCATTTGCCAACTGGGATTTAATGTGTGAAACAGCGACTCCCTCTGGCGGGTAGTCCCTTTGGCAAATGCAGTTGTTACCCAGTAACTTCAGGTTCAGGGACGTGAGCTTTCTAATGATTGCTGGATCTTGTGTTCACTGTTATGAGACATCAGCTTGAAATTAGTGCCACTGCCTGTGATAATGAATGCTCTGTTTGGCGTCGTTTGTCCAAGTGGTTGTTGTTGCTTCCTTTTCAGGTAAAAGCTTGTAAGTATTTATGTCATAAATGCAAAAACTTGCATTTATGTCTATGCTTATTGAAGAGTAATGCAGCATCTTTTTGAGTAATATTAAACTTAACCACCAAAAAGAGATAGTTTCTATAAATTACCCGTCATTAGTGAAAAGCAGTTGCCCTTCAACTTTGTTTTGCAGCGTGTAAAAGGCTTTCAGACATTATAGTTCCAGGAAACGTGTAGAGGATTCCATTTGTCATTTTTTGTTTTGTTCAGATAAAGTTAAACATGTGAGTCATTTTAATGAAAGCTACCAAAGAATAGGGCTATTTAAAGGTGGGTTTACAAATTTAGAGAAAGAGATAAATAGAATAAATATAAGTTGAAGTGAGTAGGAGGCTTTAGTTATTTAAAACTGGATTTAGAAGGAAACTAATCGCATAAATGCAAAATCAATTTAAAAAAATCCAACAAAACAAACAACAAAAGCAAACCCTCCCACTCTGCAGCTATCTAATTCCACAAGTGTCTTGATTTCCAGGTGCCTTCCCAGTTGGCTCCAAAATCCTGTAGGTGCCTTCTCTGCGTGTTCAGAGCTGTTTCTCTCAAGACAGAGTGTCTAGTGGTTGGCTTAGTTTCATTTTGATCCAGACTTTAAGCAAGTCAGTGTTAAGTTCTTCACAAAGCCTGATTTGGTGGGTGCAATCTGATTGCATCTGGCACTGGGCTTGTTCATATTACACAGAATTTCAGCTGCCTTTTTTTTTTTTTTTNNNNTTTTTTTTTTTTTTTTTTTTTTTAAATGGTAATGGGAGGAGAAAATAGTCTCAGCTTTCAGAAACTGGATTGCTTACTGTCAAAGATTCATACCAGGTCTAGCCCATAGTCCTACGTTCTTGGTTATTTTTGTTTTGGTAGGTAATAATCACTCTTCAATTCATACATAGCAATAAAACCAGTTCAAGTTCTGAATTTGGTTATGCGAGTTCATTCTCAACACCTTTTGTTTTCAAATTCCTTTAACAGTTGCTTTTTCAAAAAACGAGGAAGTAATGTGCAGCAGTAGCTGAGAAATTACTATTTTGAGTTTAGAGAGCTTCCTGTCAAAAGGCATGAAAAATGGCTACTTTTTTTTTTTTTTTACAAGTAGTTGTTTGAAGTTCATTGTTGCTCATGACCTTTTAAAGTCAGCCTGGGTTATCGCAATCAATATCCCCTAATATTGTTATAAACTGGAAGTTTAAATGAATTTGGTTTTTAAAAAAACTTGTTATTATTCTTGAAGCATCAGTTCTGAGATCAGAAAATAGAGCGGGTCACAGACCAATATCAGAATTCTTTGTAGTGAATGTCTTTCAGAACCTTACCAAAGGCAACTGATACCTACCCAGAAAGGTTATGAAGAAATTAATTGAATGATGCTTTTGACAAAAGAAGGTCTTGTTTTGTGACATGTTAGCATGAATGCCACATGCAACACAAGGCAGTAAGAGTTCTGGTTGTCTGCCCTTTTTATGGTTTAAGTGTTTAATGACAAGATTTTCAATTATTTCTTCAGCTGACCACAGCAACTAAATGAGGAAGTTAACTAGCTATCAGGCTGTTATCCTCTGTAAAACCAGTTATAAGTGGGACACATTTAACTTAGTAATAGAGTGAATTAAATATGCCGGAATTACCTTATTTATTCACCCTCACACATTATTTTCTAAACATTGTGAGAGACAAAATATTTGTTGGTGAGACTGAGGATATGTAGTATTCAAAACCAATAGTGATAATCTGGCATTGTTGAAGTTTCAGGTAAGTTTCTGTTGATTTATTTTATTCAGAGTTTTAGCTTAGATTGTATCACTATTTCTCCCATAGCTGAGGTCAATTCTGGAAACTTAATTGCTAGGTAAAGATGTTGGCACAGATGCTATGGAATGCAAATTCAAATGCACCGCAACATTTGTTTCATAGGAGTTTGGTTTTTTAAATCCATGTGCCAGGAGAGTGCTAAAAAAACATCCTGAAAGTGCAGAATTTATTTTGAAAGAGTCTAGTTGTTGCAGGACACAGGTCTAGTTTGGAATGTGGATGTCCTTTCATTTGGAAAAGAGGCTTATTTCAGTGACATTATCTTCTAAAAATCAGTGCTTAAATTTTTTCCATAAGATGCGGATTTTGTCTGTTGTGGTTGAGTAGGGTATAATGCATTAGTGATGGGGAACGTTGGGAAAATTTGTTAGTGTGTAAATCATCTGCTTAGATTTTCATTTAGAATTTTAGAAGTAATTAAAACAAAATTAACTTACAGTTGCATATCATAAACCTGCTTCTTTTCTTCCAAGAATTGCATTAGATGCAACTTTCCAAATGCAAATACTGAATCAGCACTGGCTCAAGGGGAGAGATGCTTTCTGCCACTGATAGGTGCTTGGGCAGGATATAGCAACTATGCTCTGACTCTGAAATCTTTAACAACTGGCTTTAATTATCCTACAGTACCATAGCTGAGCTGTTACAGAGGAACATACAGATTCATCTTTTTGTGCAATGAGTCCAGCTGGATTCAGAATGCTTTTCCATGACTAATGTTCTCTTTTACATGGAAGTGCTTCTCATCAGGATTGTATTTCACTCTGAAACATTTCTTTGTTCTGGTGGCAATTTAATTAAATAATTAGAAATGCTTCTGTCTTACTTAATATTTTTGGGGAAGAACAAATTATGTCGAATGTAATCCCGGAAAAGAAAGGAAAATGGTAGGATGAAGAATATGAAGTATAATACTGTGTGGGATGAGTACAGTTACCAGCTTGAAAACTGGAAAACTACCTGAAAATAAAATGAGATGGACATGGTGTTTAAAGAAACAACAGTATCTCTCTGCTTGATTGTCTTATAAAGATAGTTACTTTGGTGTTGTGTATTACCTTGATGAGCGCTTTCGTACCTGATTAGGTTTCTTTTATCAGAAAAGTATTCCCTTTTTCAATTATAGCAGTAGACTATACTTGACAGTTTAAAACTAAATAAATACTCAAAATTGTACAAAATTCTGAAGATACAGTATGTTTAAATTACTGAACTCTTTGATAGCCTATACTCTATGTCTGCACGTCACCAAAACAGGTTGATTTTGACAGGTATCTCTATTTCAGGGCATGGCTAGAAGCAGGTTAATAAGATGATCAGACAATTTTGTGGCTCAAGGAAATTGTATGACACTAGTAGCTTTCATTAGGTAGGATTTTGTTTTTATTTATATATAGAATTTTGGAGGAAAGGGAGTGCAGCAAATGATCTTAGACATTTCAAATACTGGATATTTCTGTTTTGCATTATGATCATTACAGCTTTGGCTGTTGCTAAGTACTTATATATTCCCTTGTAGAACATATGTAACAGTTTTATTTTTGACTCATCTTTAAGATAAACTCAAATGGACTTCCACTACCTACACTGGCTATATAATAATTGAAACATAAAATGCTTTGAAGCATGTGAAACATTAATAGTAAAATGTTTTCTGTGATGTAATACTTCCTACATTTATTTCATGATATCTTGAGAAAAATATTAAAAAATTCCTAAGTGGAGAAAAGTCCTAACTTTGCTCATATGGAAATGAGACTGTGAGAACTACTTCTGAGAAAGCAGCATCTTAATGCTCCATACTGGTCAGATATCAAATAGATTATTAGGAACAATTATGAAAGGAATTCAGAATGAAACAGAGAACATCCGTAGTGCACCATGCAGCTTGATTCTTGTGCAGTTATGGTCTCCAGATCTCACAACCAGTACAGAAAACATGGAAAACTGGTTACCAGAATGCTCAGAAGCGAGAATGCTTTTATGCAAGGAGTGATTGACTTACACAGAGTTCAAAAAAAAAAAAAGTAAGAGAGAATGTGATTGTAGTGTGCAAACCCATGTTGATCAGAGAGAGAGTAAATAGTAACAATTTTTTTTACCATCTTGTCTAAGTAGAATTATATCAATTGTGGATGTTGATGTTGGAGTAGTGTTGAAACAAGCACTTTTTACTTCTGTTTTCTGGTAAATGTTCATAGCTCAAATTTTATCCAGCACTTGCCGATAAGAATTGGCTGTGTGTCATGACAGTGATCAATATTCCGGAAAAGTTTATGGAGAGCAAAGTTGTCATGCTTATCCCAGCTAAGAATTTTATAACTTATGGTAGTTCTCTTAAAGTTTGAAGAGGTTACTCATAAGTGCTTGTAGCAGCTGACCTGTCTGTAAAATGAAACATGCCTGAAACTATTGGAAAGACTAGGACAGAGGTCTGCGTAAAGCTGTATTTACTTCAGAAATATGTGTAGAAAAAAAAAGTAAAAATTTGAAGATAGTAACTTTTTTGATTTTATTATTCCTCTCCCTGTCACCTTTTTAAATCTAGCTGGCACTGCAGCAATAATAATTTCAGAGATGCTGTTTGCAGTTTGAGCTCTGTTCTTCATTGAAGACTGGGTTTATATAAAAATATGAACCAGTAGTCTATGCATACAAACGCCACAGTAAAATACTGAGAAGTTTAATATAGTATTTAGTGACTTCTCAGTGCTACTAGTTGCGTGTTCTTATAGGTGTATCCATAACATTGCTTTTTAAAACAAATCATAACTGCAGCTCTGATCCATGCTGAGCACTAATTGCTCATATGGCAATGTCTCTGTATGGACAGATCAAAAGATTGCATTTAGAAATGTAATTGCAGAAATAGCTATAACTTTTTAATTTTTTAGGGGAACTATGATGCCATCATCATCCTCACGGCCCTTCCATGAATAATTTCACTTGTATTAAAATCACTGGAAGAACAAAGCCATGTTAAAGCAATTCCTTTTATTAAAGGGAGCTTCAGTTTTTATACTTTGAGCTGCTTTGCCAACTCTATATTTATATTGCTGATATAAAGGTCTTATCCTTGTTTCATGTTCTAATAAATACAACTTGAAATAAGTCCTTTGGGTTTTTATGTTCTGTATAGATGTCAGTCATTCAGATTTCTTGCCATTGGGCAAGAATTGGCATCATATTTAATTAAAAAAACCTCTCTCTGTATTTAGAAGCTTAGCTTTAGACGCTCGATGTTAAGATTTTGGCTTTAGGTGGCCCACATTAAACTTCAGTCCAGTTCGGAGAGATTCTAGTCATTAACAGGTGGAGCTGTTTAGATCTCTCTGTTACACGAAAATTTACTGGCATGGAAGTACTGCCAACTACTGCTGATTGTAAACGTATATTCAAAGATTTGTACTGTGTTAAAATAAGTTTATTTTCAGGCAACTAATAGTTTGCTTTAAATGTCAGAACCCATAGATTTGTTTGATGTTTAGAAAAAGTTGTTTGCAGATTCTCGCAGTTTTTTATATATTGTAATTGAGAAATTTTCCATTGAATATTAAATTGCAAAAGTTGTTTTTCTTTTCAGTTAGACACGCTACTTGAAATTCTTTTCCTTGTGCATGTTTATTAAGATTCCTTGAGCCATTTCTGAAAATAAGAATGAATAGAATATGTTTTTATCAAATGGTTGCCCATATTCCTTTGGGTTGAATTGACTAACAGGGGTGGGGTTTTTGGTTGTTGTTTCCTCCTCTACCATCATTTGGATTCCTTGCGTTCTTCTACAGGATCTTTGGTTTGCAAGAGAAAGCCCTGGTTTTTTCCAATTACAATGTAACTTTGTTGTTTTGCCAATACTTGTCATTCTTAATGAACTAAATTACATGTAATATTGAACTTTGAATGTATTCAGGACTGACACAAACTTGGTACTCCAATCCAAAGCTACTGAAGGATGTGAGAATGTGTAACCCAAATCTTTAGTAATGGTTGTGCATCTAAATCCAACTTGCAAGGAAGGATTATTTCTCATTTACCATGATACCTACTCAACAAAACCTACAGTCATTTCAGTTCAGTTCTTCCTTTCCTTTCTGGCCTAATTCTGATCCTAGGAGCAAGCTTTGAACCCCTCATTCAGTCTCCCCAATTCTCAGTGCATTTTTATGGTTGGGGTAGAATTTAGGCATCAAAGCATGAGCTCTGGAGAGTAAGAAGTTCCTCTTAAAATGTGAAGAGGAAGAACTCTTACTGAAGTAAGTTCAGCCTGATGTTTAGCTATTGTATTTGAAAATGTGCATAATGAAAATTATGCATTTGCAGAATTTGAAATGGACTTATTATTCTAAACATTTCAGTGTTTTCCTGATAGAAATCAAAAGAACACTCATCTGGCTTTGAAGCAATACAAAGTCATATGTTTAATTTCTGCCTATTCTTCCTTTTGTCAGGAGTCTCTGGTTTATGCAAACAGAAGCCTAGAAGCAGTTCCAGGTGAAAGGGTTCTGCGAGACAATAAGGAACAACGTGATCAGCAAAATCGTCTGAAAGAAATAGATTATCAGCTGAAATCCCTAGAGAGAAATCTTGTAAGTCTCCTATTTTTGTTGTACTTTGAAAACTTTGGAGTTTTTTATGCCATATGTCTTAAAATCAAATTCTGCAACCTTTTGTAAATTCCTGAAGGAATCCCCAAAGAAATATACAAGCAAAAGTCTCAAATAATTTTTCTTAATCTGGGAAACATATTTTTCACTTGTAATTCATATTCCCATTAACATAGTGTCTTTCAAAGTGAAAGAAATTATTCTCCTCTCTTCCTCCCCAGAGGGGAATAGCATAAACAATCATATATAAATATATCCTAGAAGGATTTTTTTATGTCTCATATAATTCAGTGTTCTCTGAAGGACCATGTCTGGTAGGGAGGTATACACTAAGTTATTGTATTTAGTTTTGCTGAATTCATTTACTGTATTTTGTAACTTAATTTTCATTTATTACATGAATTTCATATGTGCAAGGGCCATTAAAATAGGAACATATAAGTAAAATGGTAGTAAAAAATCATTACTGTTTTAGAATAAGTACATCACGTCTCATCCTCACTACTACTTTGAGTAAAATTGGGTAGGGAAAAGGCAATTTAAAATCCAAGAGGATCCTAAAGTTAGCTGAGTAGGTAGAAATGATGTCATAGACCCAGGACTGACAAACCAAAACTTATGTGCCTCTCTCAAGTAATATATTACTGTTCTTTTCTCTTTTAGTGAGTACCATTTATTACATTACTGTTGAGTTACCATAAGGAAATTTAACTAAAAACTGGTCCCAGGGGAATCTCAAGGACTTCAGGAATCTTTTTACTCATTTTTAAATATACATTGTAAATGTGCTGTTTGATCTGTGCTGAAAGAGCTACAAAGGAGCCTACACAGAAATGAATTAGGGAGAAAATATATAAAACATTAAAAACCAGATGAATTCAAAAGGAGAGTCCTACAATGATGTAATTGCCATTTGTTTGGCCTGAAAGCCAATGTTGGTATTTATTTTGATGTTGGATCTCTCACAGATCTTAAGAGCACAGGAAGAAAATTTCTCTTTTTCCTTTATTTTCCTTTTTTTTTTTTTTTAAATAACTTTGTAGAAAACTTTGAATGTTTGTTTTGCTCCAGTGAAGTCAGGAGTAAAACTGCTAAATACTCAAAAGAACATTGCTGCATTACTGAGCTGGCAGTAGTGGTTAAAACCTGGATGCGTATGCATACTTGGAAGATTTTAACATCTTTGTTTAGTGTTATTTTCCTGCTTTGAGCAAGAAAGCTGTTGTTTCTCCATAGAATGTGCTATGTGGAGAAGACTAACTAGTACAGTAGTGTACGAGAGACTGAGGTGAGATGACAGCTGGGATGGGTAACCTGCTGAATCTGGATTTTTACTAGGAAACCCCAAGGCTTTTGGTACATTAGCAAGAGGCATCAGCATAGGTAATTGACATAAAAGAAGTGTGCAAATGAAGAAGGTGGTGATTGGGAATAGTGAGTGTGGATTTACCAAGGGTAAGTCATGCTTGACCAACCTGGTTGCTGCCTTTGATGAAATTACTGTATCTGCTGTGTAAGCTGGGAGGGTAGGGCTGCAGCTCACAGGGAGTGAGGCTGGAGGAGTGGGCTGGCAGGAATCATATGAAATCTGTCAAGGACCAATGTAGAGTTCTGTGTTAGAGAGGAATAACTCCCTCTAACAGTGCAAAGTGGAGCCTGGCTGGGCAGGGAGCAGCCCTGCTGAAAAGGACCTGGCATCCTTGTGGACAATAGATTACACACGAGCCAGCAGTGTGTCCTGCAGTGATGAAGGTTAACAGTGTGTTTGGCTGTATCAGCATGAGCGTAGCCAGTAGATTAAGGGAAGTAATTACTCCCCTTTGCTGGTACTCATTAAACTGTGTCTAGAGTATTGCTTCCAGTTTTGGGCTACCCAGTAAAGAAATACTCAGTATTGAGCCTACCTGAGTAGGCT
The DNA here is from genome assembly GCA_013398295.1 of Chionis minor. Lineage (NCBI taxonomy): Eukaryota > Metazoa > Chordata > Aves > Charadriiformes > Chionidae > Chionis > Chionis minor. The sequence goes on along the minus strand of VZSF01003927.1, from coordinate 720,665 downwards.
CAATAGAGGGCCACTGAGATGATTTGGGGCTAAAGCACTTAAAAATGCTCTGTGATGCTGAGGACACTGGGTTTGTTTAACCTGGAGAGGAGATGGCTCAGGCGGAGTTAACAGTGGCTTTCCAATAGCAAAGAGGATGTCACAGAGAAGACAGAGCTGTAGTGTCTTTACTCAGTAACAGGGTGGGAGAACAAGAGACAATATTCATAAATTGGAACAGGGAGGTTCCAACTGGAATTAAAGAAAAAAAACTGACAACCAACCTCTGAGGGAAATTACGAATAGGAAACATGTTGCATGGAAAGACTGAAAATCTCCATCCTTGAAAATTTGGCAGACCTGTCTGGACAAAGCGATAAGGCATTTGATCTGATCTCAGAGCTAACCCAACTTTGAGCAACAGGTTGGACTGGAGACCTATGATACCCCACCACTCCCCAGTCTGATGATTTTTTGATTCTACAGGGAAAAGGATCAAGAATTTTTATGCATTTCTCAGGTGGTAATCTTTATTATCACTACATTGAGGGGAAAAATAGTAATTTTTCATGGCTGGTCATTGTAGAAATTTGTTTCATGTGTGTAGCTGATTTTAGTGTTTTTCATGTAGTCATAAAACCAATACGTTTGTTGTGTCAGACCAAAAATCCATCCTTTGGCTTGTGGAGGTCTCTGTTTAGCAATAGGCTTACCTTCTGCAGTAATCAGAGTTAAGACAAATACTGTTCCAGTTACCTTTTATCACTCTCAAAAGGGATCTCCAATGTGGATCAAAACCTTTGTGGTTCAGATAGCGGCATAACCGCAGTGATATAATCTCAATTACTGATAGCACTGTCGCTACAGATGCAAAAACTTCAGCCACTATCTACATATACAGGGTTTATGCTGGCAGGGCTGGAACTGCACGGCCAATATGATTAGACCTCTGGCAGGTTTAAAGCTAATTTGAATACAACTACATGCATCCAGTCTTTGGTTTGGGGGGGGGAAGAGCTAATTGACATATTCTTCCTGACGTCAGTTATTTTTACATACTTAGGGAGTATAGGGACAAAAACTTCAGACAAGAAGACAGTGATTGCTTCAGAGGCTGTTCACTTCTATATTTGTGTCACTACAGCAGGGCAGCATGTTTAGCTCTTATCTGTTCATAGTACCAAAGCAATAGTAGAACTTCATTTTAATACACTGCTCTATTATGTTAGATGGTTAAAAGATGGGAGGCAAATAACTGGAGGAATTCTGTGGAACGTCAGTATACTGAATAGGTTAATGGGTAAACAGATAAAGTAAGTCTGCGTATTGTCATTTTTTCCTAGTCATTGACCTTTATATCACTTTTTGTCACTACTGACCTTGTTCACGAGGCAAACACAATCTGAGGAAGTGCGTCTGGGAACTGTGTGATAGTCTGCAGCAGGCCTGGGAAATGCAGCGGGCTGCTGACTCATTCGAATATTTTGTATATAAATGGGTCAGCTCCAAGTCTCAAGTCTTGGTTGTGTTATAGCAGTGTTGTTTGGTATCACATCACAGTCAGACTGTTGGAACATACCACACATTTTTCCTTGGATAGATTGTCTGTATTTAGAACACTAAATGGATAGACCCTAATGTTAATTTACAGTGTTTATAAACATAGAATATGTCCTCTGTACCAATGGCCAGACTAGCATCGCTGCTACACCTGGTAAAGCTATTTCAGGGGGACATACTGTGTCTTATTATCCATTGCTCTGTAGCGTGACTCTGAGATCATAGCATGTGTACGTGAAATATTTGTGCGTTAGGTCCTCTGTGAGATACTTTGGTTGCCAGTGTAAGTAAAGAAGTATTCAACTCTGAATGAAAGTAGGTTTTTTCTTCTAACAGTAAAGTAAAATATATAGAAAGTGTACACTTTTTGGTGTGAACAAAGACCAGCCTGCAGAAAATAATGCTCTTTTAAGTTTTGTGTCCTTGATATCATCTAATCTTATTTCTGGAAAATAAAGTTATTACTAGAGAAGATTGGACGAAACAGCATGGTGTGTCCTTCTGATGAAACATACATAACTGAACAAAATTTTTCTTATTTGGTGTGGGAATGTCTAAAAATCAGGTAGTTCTTGTGCAGTGTGGATTGGGCACCTTGTTTCTATACCAAAGTAATATTTTGGCCATCAATTCTGTAGCAACATTAGCAGCAAACTGATGCTTGCCAGGAAACTGTGTGATGAAAAGCTAAACTGAATGCTTGGGTTGAAGGGGGGAGTACGTAGATGGCATGTTTCCAGAATAATTTAATTATTTCTGGAAATACGGTTTGTTATTCAATAGGTGGCAGTCTTCACTGTATGTCAGAGGAAGAATGCCTAGGCATGGTTCTAGAGGACATTATTACTGGTGAAAATGCTGTCATTTTTGTGGTATAAAATACAGGTTGTGAGAGATTGACTTTCACTTTTGGCAGAATTCCAGGTGTGCAGCTTTTAACGTTCAGTTATTTTTCTAGTTTAGCTAATTAAATTGTCTACTTAAAATTCACATTGCATTTAAATTTCTCCTTTACTCTTTCCTAAACCACTGTAATTTGTTGCATAAAATTGGAAATAAATTCTCTGCTCTGAGCAGTGGAGGTGATTTGTCAGCAGTTAGGAATGTTATTTCTGAATGCATGTTTATTCTAGACTTTATAAATTTTAAATATAGTATTTTACAAATCTAATGTTTGAGAGATGGCTTTTAAAAATGTATTTTAAGAAAATTCCTCAGATAAAATATTTTCTTGTTCTTCTTTCTTTTTTGTTTGTTTGTTTTTGTTTCCTAGATGGAAATTATGGATAGTTTAACTAAGCAGAATTTATGTCTGTGTGTTAGGGAGTAACTTACAGTAGGTATAAAGGTAACTTTATTAATTCATTTTCTTATTTTGCATGTTAGAATGCTTTGTTTCTTCTACTACTGAAAAATGAATTATTCAAATGAATTTCTATAATGGTAGCTTTATTCTGACCTTTTCTTCAAGGGAGAGGAATACATTAACCGTATTTCTGGAGCAGGCTATTTAGTAGGTGCTGGCTTCTGAAATTCTAACATTTATGGATTCCTCCGCTACACCTTACCTCATGTGTGCTGTGAGACTTCATGTTTTCAGCTAAGTCTGGAACTGAGAACACTACACCAGGCTGGAAGATAAGACTTTAACGTACTTTACAATCGATATAAAACCCAGAAAATCTGCTAAGTATTATGCATGAAGTAATGAAACTAAGGGCTTTGGAATCTGAGTTCCTCCTTTATTTTGAAAATTTTTTTCCCCAGTGAATTAATATACCAAAGAATGTATTGTATGCATTGTTGAAATGCATTGTGAAATTTCGATCCAACTGAAATGTATCTGTACTGTGGTTTCTGGGCCCTTGCTGAATTTCTTTTAGGTTTTAGTTTGACCTTAGTTCACTTGTTCTTCATTTGAAACCATGGCTGACTCTCTCCACATTCTTTCATCTTTCAGTTTCCTGGAAACCATTGAGCTTATCTTTGTTTTGTGAATTGCATTGTTCACTGCTGCTTCAAAAAAATGTTCAGCTGCCAAATGCGTGTTGCTGAGCATTAATGAAAGGAATTTTATATAGAAAGAATAATAAATGTAGTTATTTTTCAATTGCGGCTTCTACTAGTTGGCCATTTGCGATAATCCACTAGCATGCTTGATGATGTGTTGAATTTCTTCATGCCAGATAGTAGGTTTAAATGCACATCCAAGCAAGCTGTTAAATAAGATAGTTTCACCTTTGCTGGCTCCATGTGTGTTTATTTCAAATGTCTTACACTGGAAGCTGATTCTTTCCTGCCAAAATCTAGCCACAGTTGCCTGTTTTGGGGTTTTGGTTGAATATATAAATTAAAAAATATTTCAAATGCATATAGAATATATATGCATACAATTCTGTGTATACACACACGTGTATAAATAATTTTACCTCTTAGCATGACTGAGATACTGATACCTATTTTTACAAAAAAGGTCTGCTGACTTGCATTAAGTACTTTTAAAACACAAGCTAAATCTAATTTGCCTAGTCTTAAATGTAATTTTATAGTCAGATGTTTGTACATCTCTAGGAATTATGTTTTCACAAGTTTATGTAATTTAGTGGCCAAACACAAGATGTGATTGTTAATTATTGAGGTCTTTTTTTTTATATAAAATAATGTGAATTATCCAAATAGCTGAACTTTGCAGGAAGATGAGCAGTTGATGTGGTTGATGCAGAACAAAAATAGTAAATATATCAATGCTGTCAAGAGCTTTGATTAACTGCAGGAGCTTACTCCAAAAAGCATGATTTTTATCATCTTGATGCAGAATAATGTATATACGTGGAGAAGGAAACCTCAGGTTAAAATTAATTACGATTTAGGGCTGCAGAAAGTCTCACAAACCATTTCATGGTTTACCCTGCATCAGGATGATGAGGGGGTTTGTTGTATTATATAATTTTATTTCAGCTTTTTTCCTGACTGATTGAATTCAGTGCACCTGATCCTGAGTCTCTCTTAGGCACCTTCCAGAAAAGGAGAGTACTTTGTTCCTGACTTCTACCATAATTCCTTTCTTCCCCTTTGAAGAGAAGAAGAGGGCAACATAAAGTCCTACTATATATTTGGAGAGCAATTTGTCAACTAGACAATCCTGTAATATGATTTTCAATCACAATGTCTGCAGAAATTAATTGCTAATACTTTTGACCACAGGAACATGGCCGTATTTATTGACTACTTTGTGCATTGGTAATCCTTCTAGGTTCTTCTGATACGCTGTGTAGTAACATATAAATAGCAAACATCTTTATTTCAATTCACATAATATCAGGTAGTGGTTGGTTTCTGAATAAGCATATGTTTGTTCATAAAAGTAGAACTTGTTTAATAAAACAATTTCATAACACATATTTCATTGCACCAAATAAAGGGGAAAAAGAGCAACTTATCTAAATAAGGTAGAGATGTACCGCTTTCTACAGTATTCCGACAAAATCTACCAGATCCTAAAGTTGCTTGCCACGTTGTTGCCAAGCTTCAAAGAGATCTTTTTTATTAAAATTTTGCAATAATTCATTCTCACTATGTGATTGTACAAAATTGTTCCAGTGCTACAGTTCAGTGTAACGACTACAGTTTCTAGCTGTGGTGGTGTGAAGACAATGATTAACAGCTTCTCTGCTTAGTACAGGTGTCGGCAGCATTGAAGTGTGCGTGTCCTTTTGAGGCAAGGAGGAGGTGTTTACTTGTTGTTACACATCTCTATCGGCAAACTTAGGAGTCCCTCATTCCTTGCTGCCAGTTAGAACCGATCTTTCATCTCTGTAGGAAAGAAGCCTTGGTTTTGTTGGCCTGCCTGCACCCTGTACACCGAAGAGCAATAGTCAGGCAAAAGCCTCTGTTTCTCTGCAAGTGTTGTAGGGGAAGGCCATGTTTCTGCTTTTGTCACATTCAACGTGAGAGAACAGAAACAAAAGGACTGCTGTGGAGCAAACCTTCTGCAACATGTTCTTAAGCGTAGTTTATCCTTTATGGTTGAGTATTAACTTCTTGATCTTTTGATAAGTAGCATATAAGTGCATCTTTCCATCTTAGGCTTGACAACTAAGTAATTTAGAGCCTGCAATAACTGTCAACATAGAAATTTTTTGGCTGTAAATTTATCTTATACATGTGTATGTGTCTGTATGTCTGCATGTACCAACTGTAGTAGAGCTTTAATCTTTTCTTGAGACACTTTGACTTGTGGGGCCAGGATGGATGTGTAATCAAACAGCATATAATATATGCTATATAATAATTTATGTATAAATTTATGTACCTATAAAAGGCAGTAGTGTTAAACAAAAAATTATTTTCGGTATGATTCCTAAGAGTATAAAAATTCCATTAAATCCATAGTTTTAAAGATGGCTATTACAATTAATATGTTAGCACAAAGTGATGGCATACTTTGATAAATCTGATAATCAGAGGTTTACAACAAAGCTTAGTTGAAAGCTAGAGGTATTTCTGATGGATTTTTGGCTTCTAGAAACAGTTTCTTGAGGTGACAACAGCAGTATTTCTAGCATGAATGCAATAATTTTCTTTTTGGAAACACTGTAATCCTGTTTACAGAGTCAAACAAAGTTGGTTTGAGAAAAACTTTGAAAGTTTTGTCTCATTGATCTAAATAGTCTAATTACATAGCATATTTTTAGTTATGCTGCACAGTGCAGGCCAGTATCAAAAATACTTAGGAAGTTGGGATGTCCCTTTTCCAGAAAGGCTTCATTTAAAATATTTACTGTCGTAAGAACCTGAAGAGCTAAGTGCATATAAACTTTTGATGGAAAAATTACGCAGATATCTAACACTTTGCTATTGAGTATTCATACTGGTTGCCAGTTTGGCAGAGGTGGGCATCTCGTGGCCTAACTCATGCCTAAGTTTGTTTTTTAATTCCCAGACTGAGCATTCCTTTGTCTATGGGCTCTGTTTGCTAGATATGCTCAGAGCGTGCCAGTGCACCCAAGCAGCCGTAAGTACAAAGCATGTTACCAGTCATGACCAAGATTATGCCCATTTTCTTTCAGAAACACAACCTGGGAGATTAGCATCTGTCTTAGAGTACTTTTCCACTTTCTTCAACCTTGACAATTTCATCTCAGTAGCTTTGTCTCCATTTTCCTTCACACAAGAGAGTGATTTAACCCCTACATCATTTTATTGTAAGCTTGAGAAGATGAAGGACATTATCTCTCTAGTGGTGAAATTAAGATACTCATCTAGGAACACAGAATTCAGAGGCAAAACAGCATAAATTAGAACAACAATATTTCTCTAGCCCAGTGATGGGCAGGATGCACCTCTGGAAGAAATGAAGATAATATTCTGAGCACTGCTTGTACAGACTTTGATTCTCTCACAAAAAATGTATAAACAGATTATTGTGTGGGGTCTAGGAACTTCATTTCTGCACGACAGCCTCATCATTGATCTAGATTAATGATTTCTAACACCATGATTTTTTTTTTCCTAGTGCTTCGTTTCAGGGCCATGGTGATGAGAGTTTTTACTCAGACTTGCCTATGTCCTTGTGGTCGAGGTCTCCCCTTGTAAAAAGTAGATTGAGACTTCGAAATCACTTTCCAGGCTTGTACTTTTATAACTATGAAGGGCAAGTGTAATTGCCATCACACCAACTGATTGCACGTACCTAAGAGCCACGACCATATAATTTGCGATAAATCCTAATCTTTAACACCGCATCCTGATTCTGAAAGAAGCTGGGTTGCAGGTTCTTTGTCTCTTCCCTGTTGTCTGATTTAGTTTTGGTTTTGATTTCCTCTTCCCTCCGTTATCTCTTAATTTTGTCACTGTTCTGCTTGCAAATATTGGGAAATGCACATTGGTACATAATACTGCATGACAGTGATCATTCTTTACAAGTTTTTGCCTCTAGAGTACGTAATTACAGAGATACACTCACTAAATGTGTGTTACTTGTAGTTTCACCTATTTGGGTAGTACCTGAAAAAGAAGTCCGTTATAATAAGTTGACATTGGAAGACTGAAGATACTGTCTGGACTTTGTAAGAAAGGTTTTCCTCTATTTCTTAATATGACCCATTTTTATTTTTCTACTCTATATTCTTTACTCTATATTTAGGAGAGAATAGTTTTATTTAAATTCCTTCCACAGAAGAAGTCTCACAGTTTTAAATTACTCCTTCACAAGTACTTGCACTGTATCTTCACAGGCTCTGGTGTTTTTCTCGGTTGTGGGTTTTTTGTTGTTGTGGGGTTTTTTGTTTTTTGGGTTTTTTTTTAATTTAAAGAGTGAACCAAGTGGTCTGTTCTTTTTCCTAAATGCAAAAAGCAGTCAAAATTAAACACACCTCCACACTAAGAATCTCCCTTTGTATGCCCTCTGTGACTGCCCTTGTCTAGAGCACCTTCACATTCTTCAGTTGTCTTAATCTTCTGACACGCAGGGGGTTCCCCATCCGTTTCTGGTGGGATCTAGTAATTGTTCATATCTTTGTCATACAGTCTTTTTTACCTGGGCTATTGATAGTCTTTGGTTAGAAAGTATATATATTTTTCTTCTGAGTGAATTTATCTTCTCTAATACCTCATTGCAAAGTAATGTCACTATACTGTAGGGGGTGTGTGCATATATACGTATTTACTGAACACTATACACAAATATTTGTTGCCAAGAAGAGTATTTAAATGCTCTGAATGGTTTCGCTTTCTGTGATGTTCGAGGAAAAAAGATTAAAACTGGATAACTGCTTATACAAACATGAACATGTGGTTGTAGCGGACCTTTTTTCTTCCTAGCTGCTTTTCTTTCTGTAAATCAAAGCTTTCCTTCAAAGAAATCTCAAGGAAAAGTGGTGTCTCTCAGCAGGGAGTCTTCATTCTACAGGAAACAAACATTTTGTGCCTGTCCTCTGCTATTGGCTTAAATGTAATAGAAGCTTATTAAGAGTGTGCTGGAAGCTCCTGGTTTGTGAGGAGCAGTCTATGGGACTTCGCTCTTTTTGTTTAAGCAGTGTGTATTACTTTCCCAGTTTCATAGAATCTTCTTATTGAAGAAGCTCTTGCCAATGCAGCAGACTTTTGCAGTTAGTTCTCTTTCTGTTAAAAAAATCCATAGATTTTATTTATGGATCCAAAGATCCATAGATTCATATATTAGGATAAGGAAATTTGCATATAAATATAGCACATTTTAAAAAGGTTTTGGATTTATCATATATTTAACAGGTATACTTGTGTAATTGGGAAAGTAATTATAGTAGTTTATTCCTAGAATTGTCACTCATATGCAATATCTTGTACTAATTTTTCATTTAAAATACTTGACGGGGAAATAAAATCCGATGTACATGCTGACAAGTGTTTTTATTACTAGTATTTTTAGGGACAAAACTAGAAAGGAAATGAGGAAAGTGACTTCAAAGTCATAGCAACAAGCAGCTAAGAATTTTTAGTGTAATAAAGCAGCAAACGAACAGTGACCTTTTTGGTATTGTATACAAAGGAAGTCATTGTGGCCTATGCTTGTAAGAGTAATTTCAAGTACAGTGCGATAATGGATTTGGGGTACTTTTTCTGAAAGGCATAGCTTTAACTTGAGCTTACATAATAATAATAATAAACCTGAATTATGTGAATTCAAGAAATGGCGAAAGTAAGTCGTGTATATTATGTAGAGAGTAGGGATTGATTTGTGGAGAAAGGTTAGAAATAATAATTATGCATATGTTAATGAAAATCTTTATGAATGATAGACATAGACTGTAACTTGTAAATAGATCCGGAGTATAGATATGAAGCATGGAGAGAAGTAGGTGGTGCGTAATGAATTTATGCAAACAATCATTATGCAAACAAACATCTTTCCAGTTGTAAATAGCAAGAAAACTGAATTCTCAGTGTTTGAAATTATTGTATGAATAGCTTTGATAGCTGGTTTATTCTCTGTCTCATTGCTAAGTGACTTTCAGTGACTGTCTAGTTTCTGAAAGTGGAACAGTGTTGCTTGTTTTTGAATGGATACACCTATTAAATAATTTTTGATCGGAGAAGGAGGAGGGGAGGATTTGTGCCACGTGAATTAATCTTGAAGTTCCAATACAGAAATGGCCTTTTAACTTCTCTTTGTATTCCTTATTTTTGAATTACCCATACATGTCCTTATCTGACGATTTATTTTTTAAACCTTTATAATAGAATGTTTCTAGGTTGTTTTTGAAGCTTTGGTACTGAAGCCAGGAGTTTCAGGTGCAATATATTAAGGCTAAAAAAAGAGAAAGCATAGTATTGGAAGCTGAATTGATAATGTCAGCAGGAAAATCAGCTGCAAATTTAGATTTGTTACATTAATGACATGTTTTTATTCTCATAAAAATTAAGAGAAGATAAATTAGGTTGCATTAGTTCTATTGTCACATACTATAGTAATTGCCTTTCTTTCTAATGCAATTGTTGCTTAATAAGAGGATGTTCTTAGTAGGAAAAGTAGTATCAGTATCTTGCTTGTTTTAATACCAGAGGTTCACAAGAGCATTTATCTACGGAGAAAAGTGAGTGAGCAAGTCTTTTAATTAACCTCCATGATTATGCATCATGCCCTCTTCATGAAATAGATCTAACAGGCAGGAAAGCCAGTTGTTTCTAATAATTTTCTAGTGCTTTTGTGGTTTGTATACTTCAGTGTTCTGAAGGTCAGATAGAACTACCAGACCATAAAATCCAGCCAGCGAGAGATCTGGAGCTAAGAGAGCTCAAGGATTTATTAAGTGATGTGAAACTCTATTGTTTTGTGCATGTGTTACATAATTGCTGTCAATGCAAGGCTGTTAGAATTCCCTGCTAGTAATAACACGAATACCATTTTATAGCTTCAAGAGGAGATAAAAGAAGTTTCTTAGTCAGCACTTCAACAATATCACAGCACATGTCAGTTTTATTATTCTGAGGCCTTCAGTTTTGGCAGATGCTCTCCATTCTGGCTGTGGTGTGGTAATTACCATATAAATTAAGCAGTGAAATAAGCTGAGTGCAGCCTTATCCCTGCTGCCTGTAACCAGGTTGCAAGTACTGCGGTGTGAAACAGGCATAATTCAGGCTGATTATATTTAGAAGGCCACATTTTGCAATGCTGGGCCTTTATCTCTATTCATGTCAATTTTAAAAGTAAATTGAAGCTGTTTAGTTGCTGTGCAAACAGAAGGATCATTCTTTCTCCACAAGGTACTCTCCATAATAGCATTCCAGGAATTAGTTTAATCCATCCAGGTTTGATTCATAGCCACTAATTATATTTCAGCATACATTCTAGTGCTTCAAATTATATGCGTCCTTACTTTAATGAGTTGTAACTAGTCCTTAAATTGGGAGCTTTGCACTTTTCTTTTATATCTAACAGGCTTTACTTTGGGTTTTGTGGGATTAAGCTACTATGGAAAGTCTAGGGAAGTGATCTGAAATGAGTGGATTTGTTTTCTTTTGCTTTGTGTTTTTTTCCTAATTCAGTTAATTCTGCTCATTTGGGAAGCTTTGGAAATTTTTAAATCAAGAGTCCAAATGCAAATTCCTCAGATAACAGTGATAAACCAGGCATTTTCCTCCATGTGATAAGTAACTGGATGTGTCAAGAGTGGGCAAATAAAATAAAGAAGATGTGAGCAACTGATGCTTTTAAAAATCATTAAAATTGTGCTAGAAAATAAAAGCCTCAAAAGAAAAAAAGTGTGTTACATAACAGGTGCGAGGGGGTGAGTGTTGTTTGTTTTTGGGTTTTTTTTCTGGTATTGCATTACAGAAGTCAAAGCAGTTTAGAGAATTGGATATGTTATGAATGGTGTAGTGGACACAAAGAAGCATGGCCAAGATCTCGGTGAGCTAGTGCCAAAGCTGATGATGTAACTGCAATCTTTTGATTTAAATTCTTCTTTTAAATTTGGTGTCACGGAACGAGCTAGAGCAGGAACTCATGCCGTCAGTGTTAGGCTTTCCTAGAGTATTTTCTCCGTAGATAAAATGTGAATCTGCAAAACTGTTTGCCGCTTCAGAGATGGCTTCTGATCTTTTAATAAGATGGAAAGTAAAATTAGGGATTTTGATTCTTGTGCTTGCTTTTGACCTCTGAGGGATAAGTTACAAGATATTATTTGAAGTGATTGTTAAAAGTATCTCTATTATACTCAAAACAGAATGAAATCCGAGTTCCTATCTTCTCAATCTTCAAGGTACTTTTGGAATAAAACCTATTTTCCCTGTTTTGGTGAATTGCTTCAAGTATAGGACTTGAGTTTCCTTTAACATTGTTGACATGGAACTGGCAGCGTAAACAGTGAAACAGAACTGAAATAACAGGATTTTTAATCTTTAAATATCAGAATTGTATTTAACTATGGTAGAAATAAACAGCAATGCTAGAACCAATTCCAGCTCAGCTAATTCTATTATTTCTACTTAAACTCCTCTTTGGTGTCAGGTATTTCTTTTTCTGTCGTATGTTGTTTGGTTAGGCTTCCTTCCTCTCCTTTAATGCTGAAGTTACTACATGGTTTTGATACTCAGACCTTTCAGTAAATACTTAGTTTAACAGCCGTCCTTGGAATGTCTGGTTTGGTAAGACCTTCACAAAAGTATTTTCTGTGGTTGACAGAAATGATCTGAGAACAGAGCTAAGAGTGGATAAAAGCAATTAATTGACATTGAGAATATGGGAAGGGAGGACCTCGGTTAACCATTAGAGATGTGTCACAGTTAAAGTTTGATACACTGTTGAGCTTGCTTCACAACCCAATACATACAATAAAACAACTCCAAGCTACTAATTATATTATACTACTTGACTTATTATTTGGATTTTTGCCAGGTAGAAAATGATTAGGCTAAATCTTACTTGTACTTTCACAGTTGACCTCCCTGTAATCCAATGGAGGAAAAAACAAATAACCCAAACCCAAAAAACATGGGAAATACCGCATGGGGAAAAAAGTGTATTGTATCGTAACAGTATGGTAAAACTTAATATTGCTTGTGGAAAAACTGCATTCCATCACCATCCTTCAGTCTTAAATGTTATTAATTCAAATCTTTACTTGTAAGTACAAGTAAAATACTTGTTCCACCTGGCACTGTGTATTTGTGGATAACGGAGACATTGGTTGAATCTGTTACAGTAATTCCAGAGACAGGATTATTTGGAAAGCGGTCTTGAGAGTTTTAGCTGTTGCTTTTCCTTTTCCACCGTCTTTCAGGCTTTCTGTTTGTATTCTCTTTAGTATTATTTGTAGTGCTTCTCTTTGCATCTCAAAGTGTGCAAGTGGACTAACCATACTAAGCAGGGCAATGGTACATCTCAGCACCTACTTGTAGAGTGAGGATGCTACCACCTATAGCTCTGTGCTGTTCCTCTTATTTTTAGTCAGTTTTGAATCTGGAGTGATATTGTTTAGTTTTATAAATTCCATTGAGCATGCACATAACTGAAAACACATCTTATTGTGAGGATAGCAGATTTTAATGTGGGATTTTATTCTTGATGTATAAGTTTCCCTCATCTTTTTTCTATAACACAGCATGCAGTAAACACTTTCTAATTCAATTTGTTCTTAATCTTCTCCATTTTAAACCATTTCTGTGGTTTACCTAGTAATAACTTACTTGAAACTATGAGCTGCAAGGTGATATGCAAATTCACTAACTATATAGACTTTAAGGTTAGGTTAAGTAGTGTTGATATACACTTTTGGTGAAGGATACAAGAATCTCATGCAGAAATACAGTGAACTCATTTATGTTTTGATGAAAGGTAGAAAGGAACAGTAAAGTTATGTGTTAATTCATCTCCATACGTCTTCAGGGTTTACTAGGTCATATTTCACTAAAAAAGAAAAATTGCTGCTTTAAAAAAGCCTACACTCCTTTTCTAAATGTGACCACATGCGATGTAGAGAAAAGAAAGTGTATGACGTAAAGATGGGAACAACTTTGACCCATGAAACTTCTAATGTCTTTAATAAAAGTTTTAAAAGAGAGTAGAAGCAAGTGAAACAATATAGTGTAAGAATGACGTAATAATCAATGTTGAAAAACTATGCCCATTCTTATGGCTTTTATTGCATAGCAACCTGAATTCTGAATTTAATGATTTTAACAATTGGTCCAGCTGAAGTAGCTACACATTGTCTGTAGGACAGCATTTCAAGTGCAGTTTAATTAATCATTAACACAACTTTGTGAAATGAATGCCCCCTGCAATGAATTTGCTTCATCTACCCAACAGACTGTTGTCAGCCACAGATGCAAATTGTAGGTAGTTTCTGCATTGAAGCAAAACATGCAATTCTTCGTTACTTCTTATTGCAAGAAGAAGAGAAAAAAAACTTTTTAAAATCACACTTAAAGATTAATTTGGACTGAAATTGCAGGAATGTTCTTTGAATTGTTCTTGCATAGCCGTCTGGTGTAAAATGCTTTAAAGTACTTAACATGCATATTTCAACTTGGTAAACTGGTATTACATTGGCACAAAAAAATGCAGTCTGCAAATAATTAAACAATAATTTAAACAAGAATAAACCAGATTTCTTTTAGTACGGAGATCATACTTTTGAAAGCTGATGTTCTCTCAGCGTTTTGTGTTTCTTTTTGCCAAGAAAGGGGAAGTCTGCGCAAAGTTCTCTGTACTCCCAGACCCGTCACAGAATTCCTATGTACAGAAAGTGAATTAGTTTATGCATATTGCACTACTCTGATGATTTTAACTGTAGATGCGGAGTTAAACATGTGTCAGATCAGTTCAGAGAGGGAGATTCCTTGCATAAGGTAATTTTTAAGTACGTATATTAATTTTTTCCATAGGAAATTAAGATTTTTTTTTTCCCCTGAATAATCTGGTAATTCATTTTCTATTATAACACTACATCTGTTTCAGATAAGATACATGTAAGTGTTTAAATCATTACAAGAACGATCACTATAGAAAATCTTGATGTTGTATAAACAAGTGCACAATGCAAGAAAGTGGCATTAATTTAGTTTAATGTAGTTATAGTCCTGCATGTACATTCATGTGCTGTCTATGAATGCTGTTTGTTATTGGGCATCAGGTTGCCTAAAAGTTATAAAAAAGCCTCATGCAGTTTCATAGTTTATACTTGAAATGTTTAAGGGACCTGTAAGTTTAAGTTTCTAGTTTAAAGGTAGCCATAATCTATGCTTATGACTGCCATCAATAACATTAAGAAGCCTGTTTGACTGATTTTTACCAATTTATCTTCTGAAGAAGTAGAAAGTAGAGAGCTTTCCTTTCCTTTTGAGCAGAATACTGTTATTCTATATTTTGAGTACAGGATGAGTGTTATTGCTTGTATAAAATAACAGCTCTTTCATTCTCAGGCCCATCTAGTTTGAAGGAATGTCATTTATGTGGTAATTTCCTTCAGCATTTATTGCCTGTCTAAATCTTGAATGAATCAAATGGAATATATTACCTGTGGCATAGATTTTAAAATAAGATCATCTTGAATATCTCTTGGGGAGGGGGGGAATAGCCTTATAGTCTGCTACTACTTATGCTTTCTTAAAACTTTGTAAATTAGTCATTCAGAACTACTGCTTCTTTGGAAAACCAATAGGTTTATTTAGATATAAACATACATACATAATAATCTTTACATGTAAACTAGCTAATTGTTTAATGAGCTATAATCTGTACGGGTTTTGGAACAGAGTTTATCACAAATGTTCAAGCTGGAGAATCAAGAACTTTATTCTTTGTTATGTTTTTCTTATTGTAACAGAGAAAGAGTGGAATATCTATTTGAAAAAGAAGGTTCTAGCCCAAATTAATTTTCTTTAAAACACTTCTTCCTCTTTGTAGATATTTTGTGTTTGAGTGCAGTAGTCTTTGCGGTGAATTATAGAATACAAAACTAACGATAATAGAAACAATAGCCTTACATCTTGGACCTCTCTAGTAAGGAGCTAATGTACAAGTTGTTCAAAACATTTATCTAAACATTGTGAATATTTTAGTTCAACATAGAAAGTATCAGATACAGTTTTGAAATAAACTGAAATAAATTAAAAAAACACAAAAAGTTGTTCTTCCATGTAATATCGTTTTGACTAAGAAGGTTTTCATAGAATCATAGAATCATGTGGGTTGGAAAAGACCCTTAAGATCATGTAGTTCAGTTGCAAATCTGACACTGCCAAGTCCACTGCTAAACCATGTGCCTCAGCACCATGTCTACATGTGTTTTAAATACCTCCAGGGATGGTGACTCAACCACTTCCCTGGGCAGCCTGCTCCAATGCTTGACAACCCTTTCCGTGAAGAAATTTTCCCTAATGCTCTTCTTTGATCCTGAATGACTTCCCTTAACTATTAAAGTTATCAATAAAATAAAATACTTACTGTGATAAGTCAAAAGCCATATTTGGTGTTTGAACATTAATAATACCTCAGTTGTGCAAAGCAGAAAGGAAAAAGAACTAGCCATTCAAAATATAACACTTAAGCTGGAACAGCGGTACAACACAGAACACAATGAATGACGTGTATGTAGCTCAGTACAGTATCTATTTTGTATCTTTTAATTTTTTGAGAGTTAATACTTAGGTTACTGGTTTTGTTGGAAAAAGGGAATATTGGTCACAAAACTATTAAAACTATTATTATATAGAAGATGTTAGAAATAGTTTTCCTCTCAAGTTACCATAGTTCTCTTTTCATTCTGACAGATTTATCAGGGCCATTCATATAAAAAATAAATTAGTAGGAAATGTCCTAGGCTTATTTTCTGTGGAAGAGGTAACAACATCTACAAGTCACAAAATAACTCATGTTATTGTTTATAAAAGCAGGATGATAGTTTGGATCAGGGTGTCTGAAATATCAATAGTTCATGTCTAGATTTTTGCATCCTTTAATTATGACTGTGGTTTATTGACATATAGCTGCACAACACAGTTTTTACTAAAATGGGCAACCTTGCTCTAAGTGGGGTATTGTTAGTGTGACAAGTAGACTAAACAGCGAAGGTGATTAAGTGTTAAGAATTCATATTGGATTTCAAAGTGTTTTACTTTAGAGAAATATTGAGTTCTCTTTCATATCATATATGAAAGACATATAATGATACGGAATAATATTTCTAGAAAAAATCTTTTTCTCACTTTTGTCTGCAGTTGTTTTCCTTCACCAGAACAAGCATAATATCTCTGTTTAAAATATGTGGTTTGTATTTGTGTATTTGGATGCTTCTGTGGTGTAGATGAAGTTTCATACATGTTTCCATGATGTACTTAATTTACTGTGAAGCAGTAAAATGAGTGGTTTTGTTTGTCATAACTATGTGCACGTCCTTAAGATTGATCAAGTACACAAAGAAAGCTTTACTTATTTCATATTTTAAGGGTTTGTCATTCTCTCTTCACTAATTAAATTGATATTATAAAGTCTGATCCTATAGGTCCATGCTTGTAATATGAATTCAAAGAAATATTTATGATTGAATTGTGTCCTGCGTGTATTTAGGATTAGGCCTGTAATTTGCATTAGTGGAAATTATGAAAGTGACAGAAAAATGACATAATTCATTATTGTGGACTGTGCCTGGGAGAAAAATTTTAAAAGTAATTCAACAAAGGTTTAGACCATTTTGGAGATTTCTTAACGTAGCAAAAATGCATACTTCTAGGAGAAAAGTGCAATTTTCTGGTTGCATTAAATAAGTGGAACACTTTGCTTACATTTTCTTTATGAAAATAACTTAATTATGCATTTGCTCCAGTTACACTAAAAACTATATAGAAATATTATGATGGTCATATGTGTGAAGTTTGAGTTTTGTGTGATTTTTAAATTATTATTAGATGACCTTTGTACGCATACGTGTGTATTTGGATGTGTATGCTTGCTTAGAATGCTGTTCTGCCTAACCAGGCAACAGAAACCAGGGCTAAATTTTCAAAATGCTATCATATCACTAAACTCTGCATAGGGCACATATGCTGTTACAGAGTCATTTTCTCATGCAAATTAATGTTTGCATATGTAGTTACTGCTTTTAACATGGTAAAATGTAGATTTGCTTTCACAATAGGAAAGTGCCCACTCTGTATACATAATAAATTAGATGCAGAACTCTAATCATGTGAAAAGACTTTTTGCATGACCAGATGAGACATTGCAAGGTAGCTATAGCCTCCTGAGATGGCTGGCTGTGAAAACAGCCAGTGAAAACAGTGAAAAAGACAGTGAAAACAGGATACATATTCCTTTGTTTCCACTTTGCTAGTTGTCTGTTATATTCAATCAGGTTGTAAATTTGACTTTAAAAAGTTTGTTTTCTCTCTTCAGTGGTCAAGAAATATCAGTCTTCTGATATGTAAACCATATCATTGCTTAAGCAATGTTCATATGCATGAATTTTGTATAAAGGAATAAGAAATTTTTTTCCTCTAGGTG
The DNA here is from genome assembly GCA_013398295.1 of Chionis minor. Lineage (NCBI taxonomy): Eukaryota > Metazoa > Chordata > Aves > Charadriiformes > Chionidae > Chionis > Chionis minor. The sequence goes on along the minus strand of VZSF01003927.1, from coordinate 702,643 downwards.
TATTGGTTGGCTGGATGTAGTTTCTACCTACGCTATTTAGATGTGCTATTACTGATCTACTTAAGACCAACTATTTTCTACTTTTATGGGAAACAGACGGAATGTCTGGAATTCCACTTACAAAAAGGAATCTGTATCCTGCTGAGTAATAGCAAGATGGTTGTCTTTTTTTTTTCCTGACTGCAGATGTAAAATTCAATACCAAAGGCATGCAAAATATTGAAGGTGATTTACTGCTAAGATTTAATATTGTTTCTTAAATTACATAGCTATAAGGAGTATATCTGGCTCCAGGATTAATTTCAAGAGATGTAGCTTGATCTTTTGTTGGAGAAATGTATTTCTAAAAGGAAGAAATGAAAGTAATAAATTTAAATCTTTCAATTGCTCATATTATTAGCATTTTTTATTTTGTGTATTTGTTGCTGTTTATAAGCATTCATTAGATGCGTGTGTACTTCCTATGACTTTAGCAAGTTTAGGTATGTAGTACTAATAAAATTGCGACACATTGCTGAATGTGTTTTGCTTATGTTGACAGTGGAAACTGGAGATACTCAGAAGTTTATTGAAAGATGTAGTATGTCGTATTCTTAAGAAATTGAAATACATTATCCTTGAGACTTAAATGTCAGGCACTTCTGAAAACAGCAACGAGACAAAAATGTAGGTCCACTTGTATCACTAACAATCATATAAATAAGCAGTACATATAACCTTTTCTTCTGAACTAGACACGTATCATTATTTTAAGGAGATGATAGTTTATATTACCTAACAAAATCCCTGACATCTTTTTCATTGATAGTACTTTGTTGGTAGTCTTTCCTGGTTTTCAGCCTTTTCTTAGAGGAAAAGTGTGTTAGTAAGATGAAATTGTTGGGAATAATATGTTAAATGAACTTCAAGCCATTATTCAGTGTGCAGCAGATACGCTGTGGTGAAACAGCAATTAGCCTGTAGTTAATACTTGCTCATGTTTTCAATGTCATATGAATTTTGAATAGAATTAATATGAACTCTCTGACTGCATCCCCTGGATTTGAAAATTTTAGCAAATCATTGCCATTTTTGTAATGAATTTATCTCTTAATATTCTTTTTTAATAAAATACTTGAGTTAGCAGGTGAAGTGTTATGACCAGTTTTTATGTTACTACCATTAAAAATACTTAATTGAACACCATTTTTATATTATCATCAGATACCCTGTTTTAAATATGAAGTCCTGTATAAAAACTTCTGAGCGCTTGCAAAAGTCTTTAATATTGTTGACAGAGACAAAAAATGAGAGATGAGTTGTTGACTACTGTTCAAAAGTACACCATATAAATACATAGCCCATATAGGTATTTTTTATATTTAGAAGGAAATCTTCAGGAGTAGCTTTGGTTTTGGATAAGCACAGGAATACTCTCATTTTTTCTACAACCCTCTGGTTGTAGAAGTTGCAGCGGTGATCTGTTAAGGACATCTAGCAGCTGGAAAAATCCCAGGTCTCTAGGAAACAGAGTTAGCAAATGCATTTTTTTTCACGGTGGGAGAATTTTCAAATTTACAATATTATTACTTGTAAACCCTGGATACAAAGTACTAGTTACAGGATCATGATATGCTGCAATGCATATTGCATCAAATTTCTAATAACATTTGAGTAGATAAACACTCCATCTTCTATTATTGTTTATATTTTTAGAAATCCTTTTCATAACATTTGGAATTTTTACAAACTTCAGGAGTAAAAGCGTGTGAGAACAATACTTTACTTGTGCCAATTATATATCTTAAGTCAAACGCTTTATGACTCTGAAGAAGTAGCAATGAGATGTATGCACTGTTTCAAAGCAGGAAATATGATTTCTGGGGCTGGAGAGTTTTTGGAGTGATTAAAATACACAGCTTATGCTGAAGTCATTGGAATTTGGATTCCTAATTAGTTTTAATAAATCTTATTGTATATGGATACAGTACTTGGTTTCTAGACCTTTTCATGTAATTGATAATGATGATTCTGTTAGGATTGACTTACTGAGTCATCTAGACCCCTATCTATACTCAGGTCAGAACATGGGTACTTAACTGGTTACCAGTTTGCCTCCTTTCTATAGTTTGATTTATCCTTCTTTGACTGCTTCTATAGATTTTGGGGTTTGGCTTTTTAGACTGTTTCAGGGAAATACGTTTACTTCATTGCTTTTTTTCTGTCTTTAAACCACGAGTATATTACCATGTCAGTAAATCATGCTCAATAAATTCATGTGGTTAAGTCCAGAAGGAGGAGTACTGCGCAGGTCCCCTTAAATAAAGAATGAGATTTTTGGAGAGAATGCTGTCATATTGAGAGGGGGGAAAAAACAAAACAAACAACCCACCACAGTTTCTCTTGACTAGGTCTCTGTGGCTGAGGGTGAACTCTTACTGAACATTTTAGAAGTCGTTCTAGGTATGAATTGCCTATGAGAAGTTTGTGATTGGAAGTCATCCAAGAAACACTGTGCCGTAAAGGCAAGCATGATAAATATAATTATACTACTGACTCTGATTATTAAACATTATCATGTTAAAAGCATTGTAATAGTAGCCAGAGAGAAAGGGGATGCAAATACATCTCTATCCGTTTGTCATGTTATTTTACAGAGCACACCAGTAGCAAGGGGCTCAAAGCATTCCTTCGGTGTAGATGATGCAGTTATAGGGAACATTCAGCATTCATATTTCATTCAAACTTCATAAAGTTTGGGGTTTGCTGCTTGTTTTCAGCATGACTTGCCTTTATTTAGTCCAGGGTTGCCTCTTGTGCTTTGTCTTTTTTCCCACTGGTGACTTCAGGTGGTAAAGGAAGGTGAGGTGAACAGAGCTGTGTCTTCTGATTCATGGCTCTTGGTGGAGTTTTTAGGCAAATCAACTGTTTTGATGAAGTGGAAAATAGTTTTTTGGTTCTCCCCCACCCCCTTGTTTCTCAAATTGGTGTTGTGTTATGTTTCTTAGTATTTCCCGCATCAATATGTCTTTGCCTGTTCTGATGTCATAGTCTTTTCCTCTTCCTCTATTTTCTGCTTTCCCCACAATAGTGGTGGTCTCTTTTGAATTGTTATCAAGCCATTATGATAGTCGCAACTGACTCATCCCTTCATTTCTTAAAATGCATTTCCATCATTAGCACTGTCTTGTGCTTTTTGTTGTCTCCTTTAGTTTACGTAGCCTCCCTCCGTGGTCCCTGCATGCTCCTTCTCTTCCACGTCTCCTGCAAGAAATTGCTGTGTGTAAGAATAGATGAGCAAAGTATAGAATCTCCTCTGAGCTCTTTTTCTCCCCTTGTTGCAGAGAAGAAGGCAGAATCAGAATGGGAAATTCTTTCGCTACTCTCACTGCCTTCTTAGAAGCACTTTTTTGCCTAGTAGGGAAAAAGCTTGACAGTCTGTACCCAGACCAAACAAGCAGCCCTGATTATCTTTTCCAAGCCATTAAAAAAGTAAGTGTTAGAATTTTGTTTCAAAGATTGCGACCTTTAAATCAGCATCCAGATTACTTATAAATCGTGAATAAAAGATCATAATCTATTTTATGAAAGACTTGCTGTGTGCAATGATTTTTATAAATATTACTCTCAAAATTTCATATAGCCATTTAGCTGGATGGTTTTCTTAATTTTCATTGACATTGGAGACCTTTATATCTGTTTGAAATTGTAAATGACAACATATCTGTGTGTGCGGTAAAAAGGGAGAGTTAACTGAACGCTTGAAATAAAATTTGCTTAAAAATACAAGTTACGATTACTGAATCCTTCAACAAGGATCATATGTAATAGATCAGAGCCATTGTCTATTACAACTGTATTTTATATAATTGGTTTGCTACTAGATTTCTGAGAATAGTGTAATACTCTTTCTGCAATTCTTGAAACTTAAAATCCTCACTTCAGGTCAATCCAGGCATGCCACTTTCCATACTTCTTTACAACACAGCACAAATCCCTGTTTGGTTAAAGCTCCACTGAGGCTGTATACATTTATTTCACTTGTAGTCTGTAAAGCTTTTAAATTCAAGAAGCTTTTAGTTTCCATTAGTGAGACTGGATTCAAAACCAGGTGGCAGAGATGAATAGACAACGTCTGTGAACAATGCTTTGTTGAATTCCACATCACAATACCTACCCTGATGAGATTCTTTTCTTCATATTGAAATAAGAATTAAATAGCACACAGTGGATCACTGAATAATGCTTTAAGAAATATTATAAAAAATATGTGAAGTTGTTCTTTTGGTATCTTTGTCTCTCTCCTTGTTGTCTAAATTCAAACTGGTTTTAATCCTTCAACCCCTGTTGTTTCTTGCATTATTTCTCTCAATGCACCACACATTGTTATTTCTGCCTAAGTTCCCTTCAATGACAAAGGCTTGGTCCATTGTTACTGCTAACTTCATATTATGGGGAAGTATTGTGAATATGAGCTACAGAGATTATTTTTTTAATTTGGAGTACTACTTTATTATTAATATACTATATTAATAAATAAAATACTACTGATTATTAATATAGCTGTATTTTTTTATTCCTTCTCTTCAGTCTTTATCAGCGTGAGCCTGCAATTGGGTTCTGAATTTGGTGTTTGTCTTGAATGCTCGCCTCTCTAGAATATGTGACTCCGGGGGAGGAACATTCCTCTACTGTGACATCAATTAATGGTATTGTGTTGTATAGTAAGCATGATGGCAGAAATCCAGCCAGTCAGAGGAGGCATGTAACTTCAGGTTCTTTTGTTGTAATAGTCAGAGTTGGTTTAAGCTGAATATAAAGCTTTGGTTAGTGCATAAAATTCCATCACTTTAGAAAATGAAATATGATTTAGCTACTGATCGGAGGTGGGGTGGAATATGGACACTTTCTTGAGAGTCTAGATTTTACTTGGTCATTGGCTTCTTAGCTTGGATGATGTATTTCCACAGAATAGGATGAAACTGGGAAGCATTATTTACGTAGACGACCTGCTTTTGTTCATAGTGATTATAAAGTACGGTATAAAAAGTGTTCTTGTCAGTTTAAAGCTGATGCCAAATTGGGGGGGAGGGGCTGACAACAGTCAGTACACTTGAGGGCAGGGCTGCCATCCAGAGAAACGTCAGCAAGATGGAGGAATGGGCCAACAGAAACTTTATAAAATTCTGCAAGGGTAAAGGCCAAATCCTTCACCTGGGAAAGAAGAACTGCCAATAGCAGCGCAGGCTGGGGACCTACAGGCTGGGAAGCAGCTCCACTGAAAAGGACCTAGGGGCCTGTGGGCAGGGGGGGTCAACCTGCACGGGAGCCAGCAGTGTGCCTTGACAGCAAAAAAGGCCAACAGCATCCTGGACTTTATTCAAAGGACCAGAGCCAGGACAGCGAGGTCAGTGATTAATACCTCAGCTCAACACTTGTTAGACCACATCCAGATTTTCTGTATGCCCCATTTCAGGAAAGACATCACTAAACTGCAACAGAGAGAAATCTGGGGACTGGCACACTTGCCCTGTGTGAAGAGGCTGAGGTTCACTGGTCTTGTTCAGCCTGGTGAAGAGGTGGCTACAAATAGCAACCTTCCAACACCTAGAAGATTCCAGGCTCTTCATGGTGGTACGACAACAGACCGTGGACATAATGTGAAAAAAAGATATTTAGACTGGATAAAAGAGAGAGCTTTTCCATGATGAGATCAGTCAGGCGGTGGAACAGGTTGCCTGGAGAAGCTGTGCCATCTCCCTCCTTAGAGGTTTTCAAGACTCGACTGGATAAATCACTGAGTAACCCAGTCATAACTTTCATTTCAGCAAGAGCAAAGAAAAAGATGGTTCTGGATATCCCGAGGAATAACTGAGGGCTAACAAATGACCTCTGCTAGCTAGATGAAGATCAAGTCAAATTGAGAGCTCCTCTAATAGAGCAAAGCTAAAATCAGAGGCAAGAGGTTAGGACTCTGAGTGTATATTAAATGCCAGGTGAGGAACTGAACGACCACTTCCATAATTGTCTTGGATTTGCCTTTTGGAGAACATTCCGTTCTCTGTGTGTTCATACAGTCTGAATATGAATAAACAGGTAGTCTTAAAATCCATTGAATAACTAAACATTTGATGTTCTTCAACTTAGTTCTGAAATGAAAGTTAGTTTCTTTATCTACTTATTTGGCGGTTTAATTTGGTATGAAAGGAATTTTGACATCCAGTTCACTTATAATTGTTAAATTCTCTGCATAGGATTATTTAAGGTTTTCTTGTTCAAAATGATTTATCTTGATTTTCTATCTTGTTTTTGTATTTATAAACACTGAGAGCATTTTCTACTACCATTTACATTACTGTCCACTTTACAGATTTTTGTTTTTCCAACTTTGTGCAAAATTCTTTCTGTTTTGAGGGCAAACTTCCATATGTATGAAATGTATTGCTGCATTTCAGCATGTTCACTGGAAGTTGGGAATACTTCACATGCAATTGTTGACTTTCTCCCAGAAATAATTCCTATTATTCTGAATTTCTACATCTTATATTAAGGGGAGATGTATTTACAAGGTGTCAGTCCACCATGGTACTTCATTTTATGTATTGCAAAGAAAGGGCTTCATGGTTGAATTCTTGCCCGTTTATCTCTCAATAAGTAGTTGCTGAGGAATGCTGCAAAGCTCTGCAGGTATTTTTTTAAAAAGTGAAAGATCGTACAGGTATTTGAAACCTGTATTGGGTATTCTCCAATTATAGTCAACTTGTACCTTATTTAAACTCAAATCGAACTTGCTAGTTACCCTGCTAGTGACAGGCTAGGGCATTATGAAGGCAAAAACATTTCTAGCAAATGAGAGCCAAATTGGATAAGAACAGCTTTCCTCACATTACTGAATTCGTATGTTTATCAATGTTTTTTTATATGTAAAGATTTACCCACTTCCTCCAATTTAAAATACATCTAAGCCCTACTGACTTCCATTTTGCTTAGGTTTAATGCGTGGCACTTTTAAATCACTTTTACTGTCTCTTACCACATTTAACAAAAAAACAAACCAACCACTTAACGTAACCCTTCACAGATGTTAGCAGGGTTATAGCGCAGTTGTTTTAGTAGAGCATGGCAACAGCTTTGTCGCAGGAAATGAGGGCAAATATCTTTTCCAGTGGAAACTATGGAAAGAATTTAAATAGAATGAATATTACCCAAACTAGAATTTGGTTTTTTAGGTGGTAAACCTAAAACCTGTATGCTTAAAGTGCCAAGGGATCTCTCTAGCACAGTTGTTAAACCCCACAATGTTAGGTTTTATTCCAAATAAGGCTGGTCATATTTTAGAACTTCCATATGTCTCTGCAGAACAAAGATCCATTATTTATTCAAAAAGTCAGCTGAGTCATGAACTAGGAGTTAATCAGATCTTTCTTGTTCAAATTCTCAGTTGAAGCTGATTCTGCTTACAGCATGCAAGATCACACAGATGGTAGCTTTCTTTTCTGCTGTATTTATGTCAAGTGATATTAAATCTTTGAATTTGAATATTCCCTCTGGTAGTATCCTCAGGCTTGTGATATCCATCTTTAACTTACTTTAGGGAAATAAAATCCAGTATAACGTACTATCACTTCAACCATTTAGTCTTTCTAACCATTTTGGCATCTTTCTCATTAGTAATAGATGAAGTGAGTGTAGGTGCAGAAAAAACCAAGGTATGGCTGATATTTTAAAAATAAGCTTAAAATAGACTACCAAATTTTAAGCCATCTTGAGCATGACAAAGTAGTGTATTTGTTAAAATAGTAATTCTGATGTATTCTTCTGTATTGCTACAAAATAATGAGAGAGTTACAAGGGGAATTAGTCAGGTTACAATATGTTCATGAGTGCATCCACTGCCACAGTATATTCAAAGAACAAAGATTCCAGCTGGTTAGAAAAGTTTGTAATACCAGTATTAACAGGAGAAACTAGCCACTGCAATTTCTGATCTCATCAGAAGGCAGATTGTATTCCACCTGTAATTAACCACTGTTGAGATGAAGAGTAGGTATGCTGTCCAGGCAGGAAGTGAAGATCAAAACCCAGCATTTGAGAAAGGTGAGTTAAACCTCACTGAACATGGTGAGGATCTTGAATCTGCATCACAGAGGCACCAAAAGGTGATGGTAGTTGATGGTTCCATAGGAGACTCACCAGCCTAAAGTACTTGTCTGGTGGGTGAACTGCTGCTTTCTGGGATTTCTGATGTGAGATATTGCTGAAAGACTGTTGAGAGTTATCAGATGACTCCTGCTTTGTGCTTCTCCCTATAGGTTGCTGTTGCCAAGAGTGCTTTTAATTTTTGACCATGTGATGGTGTTTCACAAGCTAAACAGAAACAGCATCTTGTGAATTGGTCTAGAAACTAAAGTGGATGTTTCTTGAGAACTATTGGGGTGAGGGAGTGCAGGAGCAATACACAGATATGTACGTGGATGTTAGAGGAGTGTACTGTTGCAAGAATCATGCTGAATAAATCATATAATTGGAAGTCTTAATATATGATTAAGGCATGTGACAAAATTGACGTGATTTAGTAAGAACTCATATGAGTGGAATATTATTATGATGAGGTATAGCCTTTGCAAAGACAGGCCAAAGAGTCAGGAAGAAAAAGCGTATGTATTAAAAATTTAGAATAACCTAGAGGGAACCTAGGGAAAATAAGATAGAGTCAAAATGAGCAGACCACCACAGAAGATGAATAAATAGATGCAGCGTTTTGTGAGCAGTTAGGAAAACAATATAGAATTTGGTGGTATGAAGAAATTTTTCATTACTCAGATATCCGTTGAGAAAGGTATAAAAGAGAATTTTAACAAGCATTCACTGCTGACTTTTTTTTTCTTTTAGTAATGTCATAGTGCTGTTTTTTGGGGGGTTGGTTGTTTGGGGTTTTTTTTGGATAAGGGAAAAGAAAGCAACTTGCTGGGACGTTTCTATAGACGTAATTTTAAATAGTGAGAACCAGCTAGGAATGGGTAAGTGAAAGGCAACTTGATTGATGTGACAGTGAAATGATGGTACTCACAATGTTTAGCAAAGAAAACAAAATAGAAACAGTGGATGTCAAGAAGCAGACTCTGAGAACTAATAGAACTAAAGAACTCAAGGGAATAAGGATTGAAAGGAAAGCTTTTTAAAAATAACAACCCTCCCATGCCCCCTAACTTTCAAACTCATTTGAAAATGGAAAGGTCACAAGTGAAGGTAATCCAATTGCAAAGGAAAGATTGGGACTCACTTGTTGACTTCAAACACACTAAGATAGCATTTAAAAAGGGCTAATAATGTTGCATTAATAAGGTAATACGGGTGAATATAAAAGAAAAACATGAGTTTAGAGAGATAATTTCAAAAATGCTAAGGCTCATATGAGCTAAAATAAGCAAGATATGTCGAGGAAAGCAACATAGATGTTAGAGATTCCTTGTACTAAAAGGAGGACCAAAACCTACCATTCAGTAAAGATCTCTTAAGTCATGCTAAGGACAAAGTTTGTAATACTTTTTTTTATATTGGTCTTTGCTAAAAAATTTGTCTACAAGTGCTAACCTTACTATTTCTAGCATAAGTGGACTAGCATGTCTATCCATAACTAAAAGAACAGGGTAGATTCTGTACATAGACTGGGTGTTTTCAAATTATCTGTTTGATGGATCTCATAAAATGTAATTACTGCATGAAGAAATCTCAGAAATATTAATAGTCAAAATTAAATATGGCCCAAGAGTGGTTACTGAGAGACTGGAAATGGCAAAAGTAGTGCTTATTTTTTAAAAATAAGGGAAAAATAACAAGGATGCAACAGCAAACATATTTGTCAAGAAAAATAGCATGAAACAAAGGAAGACAGAATAGCAGACAAAGGCTATTTAGATAGAAAAAATAGATTGAAGTTGGGTTCAAATCTATTTACACAAGCAGGCTAGAAATATTAATGGTTCACTGTCAGTGAAAGGTGGCTCTGGAGGGTCAGCTTTATTCTGAATTTTCATTTATGACTTGGCAATTGAAATGAGCAGAATGCTTGTTAATTTTTGATAGCGTGAAGTTGGCAGACTTGTCAATATCTTAAAAAATGAGGATTGTATAGAAATGGTCAAAAAAAGTTAGGATGCAGTTCAGCAAGGTTCTGTGATTAGAAATAACAGTACAAATATAAAGAATAATTGTTTAGGTGGAAAGTTTCACAGGTTTATAGCAGATCATGAACTGCATGAGTCACATCGTGTAGCGAAAATGTGGAACATCATACTGTGGTGGATAAAAATTAAGATATATTTCTGCTCTATTCGGGTTTGTGAGGTCTCAGTTAGAATCCCACATTCTATTATGTGAACCTCAGTAAAAGAGCTGTGGGCTGTTTGGCGAGAGTGCAGGGAGGAGCATCAAACAATGTCTAGATGCCTAGATCACAGACCTAGAAAACACCTAAATCAATGTAGAAAGAATTGGGGTGAGTCAGAATGACTGAGAGAACTCTTGGGAGGATGTGGTAACAGTCTTTGAGTATGCACTTCTGCAAAGTGGAAGGAAAGAAATTCCTTTCCTTGAAGAACAGTGAAAAGACAAAAGAGCAATTGTGCTTGTTTTGAAGAAGAAAAAAATTCCAGATCAGATATTAAGAAAACAATAAGTAGCTAGGGTTTTTATGTAACCTCCCTCCATTAGAGTCCTGAAAAGAGATAAGACAAAAGCTGTATTGGAAATGGCATGAAGATAGTCAAATGTTTCTGGAGGGCTTGGAATAGGTGATCTCTTGCAGTGATTTTTCATGTTTGTTTTCAAAATGTCTAATTTTCTATATAAGCAAAAGGAGATGTCACAGAATTTCTTACAAGTCAGACCTAGCTGCACTCACAGCACAGCAGACAGTAGTAATAGCGAAGCTGCAATCCTCAAAGGAGTTTGTTATCACAAGACCTGGAGTGGATAAGCCACATGACTTCCTATGGGGAGGCTACAGTTTCCTTAGATTGTCAGTACATCTGTACGGAAAAATGCTGAATACAAACTGTTGTACATCTGAAGGCAATCCAATAATAGTCATCTGTGAAGTGTGTGTAAAACATTCTCAGGTAGTAAAGAAGAGAATGAAGGTAAGCATTCTTTCACTAAAAGAAGATAGGTCAACATACACTGTGTAATGTAATTTATTTTTCATGGTGTGTTAACAGTCTATATAACATTGGCAGGTAAATGTTTTCCTTGATGTATTTTATATTTTATTCTGTTTCAAATTCTGTTGCATTTGAAAGCATTAAGTATAGGCTTGATTCTTTGAGTAGTCATGAAGCCTCAATAAATGTTAAAAATGCTTTGCATCTCAGGATATGCAGAATTAACTTAACCTGAAACCTGGAATTGTTCAAATACCTTATTATTATATAATGAATCACTTAGGAAAATGTAACCCTGGTACAGAACAGTATTTCCCAATTCATTAAATAGAATTATTGGGCTACTAAGGCACATCTAGTAAATTTCTCATTGTCAAAGAAAAGTCAGAATTAGTAATCAGTGAGACAAACACATTTTTGTACTGATATTTTAAAAAAAGGAGATAGGGAGAAAAGCAATAAGGACAATGACTTTGAAGATATCAGTGGAGTGGGTGGTATTAATTTATAGTTTTGTGAATAAAATAAGAGCTTTCAGCCAAGGCTGAGAGGCTTGAAATAATCTTTGAGCTATATGATTCACTTGGATTTCATGATGGGATATAGACAGCATCAATTTAGTTTTACTGCACAGATGTCATATGTCTAGACTCTTTTGCTATGAGTTCTGTGGAGTTTTTCCTAACTTGCAATCTGGGGCTTGTTCTTTGTGGTTGAAGAAAGAAACACTGTGAATGGGAGGTGGTTGTGGCTCTTCAGTCACTTGCCTGTACACTGTGGGAACAAACATAATATTTAGCACAAATCTATTAAGTGTTCGGTAGGTCAGCTGCCCCTAAAACCATCTGGAGAAAAAAAAGAAGTGTATTTGAGGGTAGCGATCAGCAAGGCTGGCAGAGAGGACTCATTGTGCTGGGAGGGTTGGGAGGTAAAGCAGAAGTATGCAATTTCTGTACAGATTAATGCAACATTAAGAATGTGAATATTGTATCACTCTGTGCCATCTCTCACTCTGGAGTCCAGAAGTATGACTGCAGCAGAGGTACTACTGCTGCTAATAGACCTGTCATTAGAATGGATTCACCATGAGCTGCAAATGCTGTCCAGGAGGTCCTGAGTACATTCCCTGGGTTGAGTTCTCTCTTGCCATGGTTTTCCTGCTAACAGCTGTTTTTAAGCTAGTTTGGATATGGCTTGACAAATAGCAGCCGTCCCTTTGGATGGCAGTCCAGACACAACTTTAGACTTGCATATGCATTTGATATATTTGACACAGAGCAGTTTTGTACTAAAAAGTTCTTGGTAAATGTTTAACTTGACAACAAATTGTAGTGTAAAACTGAGATGAATTTCATCCATTCTGTCATGTACTTACAGTTTAAGATGTCTGTCTGGGTTCTTTTGAACCTTTGTTTTGCTAGCCATCCTATGTAACCCAACAGTTGGCTGATGATTTTGGTTTTTAGAGTAGTCAAGCAAATAGTAACTTCAGCAAGCTCAGAAAAGAATATAAATGTTTGTGAACAATGTGTTGTTAAACTGTTGTGATGATTTACCGGGACTGCTAAAGGAAAATTAATTAATTTGGTGTTAGAAGATGAAATGTGAGACACAGAGTCAGAGTCTTCCTTGTGCCTATTGATGGTGGCACATATTGTTTTAGTTTTTTAAGAAAGCTTTAAAATCTTGTGTTGGTTAAGAGTATTAAATTCCTGGCATTGTGTGAATTTTTTTCAGGCACTCCTTTGTAAATATTTCAAGTTTATTGTAGTTTAACTAGAATCAGAATGCAATTGGTGGAAACTAGCTCACAAATCATGCTTCACAAGCATTGTTTTCATATCTTCTCCTGAAGAGAAAAGAGATGGGTACAAGTTGAAGTGCAAGATATTCCTTTTTAACATGAGGGAGAAAAAAAAGAGTGGTTGAACACTGGAACAGGTGGTCAAGAAGTTGTGTCCCTCCTCAAAGAGAGTCAGAACCTGACCGGACACAGCCCTGAGCACCCGACGCTAGCTGACTCTGCTTTGAGCAGCGTGTTTGGACTAGGCAATCTCCAGAGGTTTTTCCCAACCTCAACTATGCTATGATTCTGTGATTCTATATCTGATAATATGTGTTCATATCTTTGAAGAAATCTGACTAAATTATTGATATCTACTTACATTAGCTTCTTTAAAACAAATGACTATGTAATTTTTTCTACTTTTTTAGTATTTTATTGGACAGCTGGAAGGACGTACTATATTGGTTGACTGTTTCATGCTGAATAAAACCAGACAAGCCCAGTATTCTTAATGTTGATCAAGAAAGGAGGAAATGCTTTGAAAGCATGAATATGAGGCTTTTGGTTACCATGTGTATGGACCGTATACTTCACATCTTATTTCTACAAATTACATCATGGTAGTATCTAATGACAGTAATCCTTGGCTTTTGGCAAGGTTGGGATAAGGTACATGTCTGAAAATTCTAAGAGTGGAATTTTACCTAGATGTGTTTATCCTTTTTTGGGGAAAATACGCTAGGTTAAATTGCTAGAGGGGTTATATAGGAACCCTAAAGGTCTTGTGTTTTACAGGAAAAAAATCCTCTCAACTGGGGAAATACAGGTAGGTATTTAATACTGCTTTACAAGAATTTCTGTTATATGTAGGTGTCAAGGGAGATGATGAACAGGGGGTTCAAATTGCAGTGGGCAACTGTGTCATGATTCTGAAGGACCTTGCCACTGAGCAACCCCCTGAAGAAGCCAAAATTAGAAAGTAAAAGAAAGGGGGTTTTAAGCCTTTTGCCCTGTACCTTCTGTAGTTTGTGAGTTCCTTGGTGCTATTAGAAGGCCTGTCATATAATCTCACATCTGGATATTGTCTGTGGCTCTGCTCAAGCTCCTTGTATTTATATAACAAGAATACAGAAATATGGAGATGCAAAGAACATATTAATACCATAGCATTACCTCATGGTATTTTCTATCTGAACTGTTCCTCTGTTCAAAACGTAGTGTTCTCTTTGGATAGTACTGTAAAAAGTGCAAGCTGATTGCATTCAGAAAGCTACCTTTGGCACTCATCCTTAGGAATGGTTTTAGTATGTTTAGTAATGCTGTAATTTTAATTACAGTTCTCTATTTTTATGGTGTCAGACATACTGTGCAATAGGGGCTCTGTAGATAGTTGGCAATCGTAGGATATATAGCAGCCAGGATTAAACAGCAATAAAGGATTCACTGAACTGCACTAACAAATCAGACGTGATTACAGTCTGTGTCAATGCATATGCAGAGATTAGAAGATGTGTGCTGATGAATAGGCTGTAGTCCATTTGCTATGTTATTTTTCTTTGTGTGAGGTAAGTGAAGAGAAAATGATAATATAATTATATGGTCCTAAATTATATGAAATATTTTCTGAAGGCAGTAATAACTGAGGAGGTTGATTTAAACATCCCTTCATTTTTGTGATGTATGTCATCTCTCATTTTTAGCTTTGTTCATCAATATGATTTCCTCTTTCCATTATTTTTTAGTAATCGTACCATTATATAGTTCTCAATAAAGTATTTTGCTTTAATGTTCAAGTAACATTTAATCACCTGTGGTGTTGACTGTTTCTAATTTCTGTTTTCAGAAGAAATATAGAACTCAGTTTTCTCTTAGTTGTTTGACTTTTTTGTGCTTACCTTTCTCAAACTGTAATTTTTTTTCCTCAATTTTGCAATTACTTGTATGAATAAAAGCACATCATTGAGTGAAGTTATTTGTAGGTCTGAGTTCTCATTCTGAGCATATACAATATTGCATGGCTTGCCCATATTACTTTTCTTTTTTGCCATCATATAATATATTTTATTCAAGGAACTCAGAGCTCTGCAGTCAAGCTTTATGACTGAACCATTTTATCCCCTTTTTTTTTTTTCATTTAGATTAACTGAGATGATACAGTAAATGGCCGAACAGAAAAACTTCAATAGAAAAGCCAGGAATAGAATTTGGATGGTACACATAATTTAGCCTTTTATGAGTACAGTATCTTTGGTCTTTATTTCATGCATGATAGAAACTGTATATAGAACTTCTAGTAGCAAATTAAGTTTAGCAGGTTAAACTCCTCTTATTTAATTTGTAGCAGCTTCAGGATAGCCACGGATATTTTTTAAATTTAGGACCAAGTTCGCTTTTGTGTTAGGACAAGAGATTGAGTAAGAAGGATCATTAGTTCCCTGACTCGCAAACTGTTCTTGTCCCTAGATCTGTTGGCACCTTTTATGCAGTGCTCTAGATTCAGACAGGTATGGTTTTATGCTGTAGGTATAACCTGATGTAAATGCTCGGAGCAGGGCAAGGCTTTCTCTCCCCTCTTTGTCACAGTATGCCCCTTTTTGCACAGGCAGTAGAGTAATTGCACTTGGGGGCTGTCCAAAATCCAGAAGATTCCCTCCTGGTAGAACTCTGAACAAAATACTGCTCATCAGAAATAAAGAAGCTTCATTTGGAAAAGGGAAGCTGTCCTTTTAGTTCTTATCTCATTATATTTGTATTAACAAATATCCACCACTCCTTTCTCTTTTTCACAGAGTAACCTTTTAAAGTTTTCAGCGTGAACTTTTTTCTGTGTCATGAGAAACATAAATCTTAAGTTCCTTGTTATAGAAAGTATCAGAATTCTTTGATGAGTTTTGTTGTTATTCTTGGATATTTTTAAGAGATGGATTTTTCCCATATGGTTCATTTCATGAACATATGGGTCTGCTTTGTGGTTTTGGGAGATGCAGTGATCCAGATTATCTCTGCATGTCCTAGGGTCAAATACTGGTTGTTTTTTGGTTTCTTTTAATTGTATAATTGACTACCTAATAACGCAGAATAGGAATTTGTATTACACGGGTCCACTTCGCTTACTAACTTATGCTTAATGTTGTATTATTTTGTACTTTTTTCATTTGCAGACTCTTCCTGGGCCCACCCTGGTATATCTGGTTTTGTGAATAAACCAGTAAATGATTAGAATTAATTCATTAGGAAGTGTGGTGGGTATACACACTTGTACATACACCCTCACCCCCACTCCAAATATATAGATATAAATCAAGTGAGTGAAAGAGACTTACATCACTGATTCGTTTTTGTTAGTGAGACTTTAAAAATTATTATTTATTTAAACAACATATGAATTTTTACCAATTAAGCTCTAGGAATATCATGAGAGAAAGGTGGGTACAGTGGCTCAGCTAACTGTCTGCCCTCCCACCTTGGGCAAGTCAGTTAAAACTGTATTGAGTGCATGTATGTTAATTCCTGGGCTTTCTCTGCAGTTCAGGGTGAGGATTATATGGTTTAGAATAGTATTCAGAGCAGCCAGTTTACTGAGCTGGGAACAGCCTAAGGCTAATTTATAAGAGGGAAAAAAACCCCCCAAACCCAGACCTGTCTGGACTGTCACCCTTTCTGGAGCTTAGATATTTTATGTAGGCTCCAGTCAGGTGCCTTTTTCTTCTTAAGATCTAAAACCTGGAGGAACTTCATAAAGCTAGACACACTTAAAAATTTTTTGTTTCAAACAAGCTCTTCTAATTACTCCATCTGTCTGATGGTTCAAACATTTGTCTAGCAATGGTAGAACTAAATTTAGTTCCTTGTAAGCCTGCCATTTCAAACTCCATCTGTGATCTTCTAAGAGAAAACCATCCATCCTCAATAAGCGATAGAACAGTGCAGTGCTGTTCATGGCTGTGGTTGAAACTGGGCTCTATTATATGAGGAAAGCCAAGCCCAAGACACTGTGCCTGAAAAGGTGCAAGGTGTTACAACCTAGTGCTTAGCACATCCAGCTCTGAGTAGGGAGACTGAAGTGTCTTAATCTCCTTTCCCAAGAGTGACTTGGGCATAAAATAGAAAATACCTATGTTATGTCCCTCCCATTGTTATTCTCTTTACTCCATTTTGTGGCTTTTTAGTATGGGGACTTAAAGCCTATCGCTCCCACTAGCCAATATGAAACTGGCTCACATAAAACTACAAATGAATGATCCATGTAAGGAATATACTTCCAATAATGCATAAAGTTAAACATAGACTGCATCAAATGCATCAGGTGCGTTAAAAGAAATCCTATATCAATCCAATTAAACCCTGTGGCGCTTAGTACTGTAAGGAGATACATAGAATCGTAAAATACCAGGTTGGAAGGGACTTCAAGGATCATCTGGTCCAACCTGTCTTGGCAAAAGCATGGTCTAGACAGGATGGCCCAGCACCCTGTCCAGCGGAATCTTAAAAGTGTCCAATGTTGTGGAATCCACCACTTCTCTGGGGAGATTATTCCAGTGGTTGATTGTTCTTGTGAAGAATTTTCCTCTTGTGTCCAATCAGAATCTCCCCAAGAGTGACTTGTACCCATTACCCCTTGTCTTTTCCATGTGACTCCTTGTAAAAAGGGAGTCTCCCTCTTCTTTGGGAGGGAGACTTTATATACTGGCACATGGCGATAAGGTCTCCCCTATGCCTTGTTTCCTCAAGGCTGAACAAACTTTCTCAGCCTTTCCTCAAATGACAGGCTTCCCAGTACTTTGATCATCCTGGTGGACCTTCTCTGGACCCTCTGCAGCATGTCCACATCTTTTTTGTATAGCCCGGACCAAAACTGAACACAGTATTCTGAGCATGGCTTGGCAAGTGTTGAGTGGAGTGGGATAATGACTTTTTTATCTCTGCTGCTGCTGCCCTTGTTGATGCAACCCAGCATCCTGTTGGCTTTCTTTGCTGCAGCAGCACACTGTTCACTCATATTGAGCTTGTCCACCAGGACCCCCAGGTCCCTTTCCACAGAGCTGCTCCCAGCTGGGTAGATCCTACCCTGTGCTGCACTCCTGGATTATATTTTCCCAGGTGCAAGACCTTATACTTGTTGAACTTCGTAAGGTTCTTGTTAGCCCCGTTTTCCAGCCTATCCAGGTTTTTCTGCAGGGTGGCTCTCCCTTCTGAAGTGTCTACTTTGCCACTCAGTTTGGTATCATCAGCAAATTTCATCAGGGTACACTTGGTCCAATCATCCAGATTGATTATGACGATATTAAACAGCGTTGGTCCCACTATCGATCCCTGGGGGGACTGCACTTGTGACCGGCTGCCAGTTAGAAAAGGAGCTATTTACCACCACCGTCTGGGTGCAGCTTGTCAGCCAGTTCCCCACCCACTGCACAGACCACACGTCATGGTTCTGAGCCTCACAATGATACTCTATCCTTTTCAGTGGCATCATAAATCCATTCCACCTGGAATTTTTAGAATGAATTGTTGTGGATCTCACTTGTCAGCCTGGCAGGAGGCACAACCAACTTGTTCTTGCCTTGTGCAATCTGTTCACACGTTCTATGACAATGTAAGCTGCTTGGCTGATGAGTGGGGAACCGTGTTGAAAGCCATGGAGAAATCCTGGTAGACAATGTCCACGGCTCACCCCTCATCAATGTGTCTCCTGGCAGGCAGATGAGTGAGATCCAGAACAGTTCGTTCTAAAAATTCCAGATGGAATGGATTTATGCTGTCACTGAAAAGGATAGAATATCATTGTGTGGCCCAGAACCATGATATCTTTCTTAATTAAAACTCATTCATTTTAGCACTTAGATACAGCTCACAAATTGTGCCAGCTAGGCTGGTACACACACAGCATCATCCTTACAGATTGCGGCTGTATCCAGTCTTGGTATTTTTTATAGATTTTTATGTCTCTAACAACAAAGGTTAAGTATTTATGTATGTTTTTATTATTGTAATTAGCATAAAAAAATCAGATACTTAGAACTTCTGTCTCTTCTAGTATGCTCTACTGCATCCTGTGGAGTATAACCATGCTAGAAACAGCTGCTAAACTCTGTGTTTTCAGAGGTGAATATCTTTCTGTGAACATCTGTTATACTTGTCTTAGCTTGATACATGAACTATGTTTCAGCCAGATCCTTGGTACGTTTAACTTGAAAAGCTTGCCCATCTATGCTGAAACTCCTTTAAAAGTTTGAAATATTAATAAGCTAAATGGAAAAACATGTCAACTTCAGGAGTGAGTGTCCTTGGTTAAAGAAGTTACGACTTTTAAATATTTATCATCCGCCCTAAACTTCTACTTTTTGTTTAAAAAAATATGATGTGTTCTTATCTCAATGCATTTCGACAGGAACTCTGTATCTGAATTAGCCTAATGAATAAGTAGCCTCCTGCTAACTGCCTGGACGATGCACACAAAACACTTGAGTGTGTCATTGCCTACTGATTCAGTAGCTGTGATTCCACATAACTGAGAGTAGTGTAGTGTCCTCTAAAACCAACAATGTCATCATTAATTCATCAGAAACACAGCTGTGAACTTTGGTTGTTTTTTTTTTACCAAAGCAACTGGGCAAAAACATTCCAATGTGCAGTAAAGAAAGTTCCAAGCAACTGGGGTGCACAGCGCTTTGTGTTTAAGCCATTGACCTTGTAATGTGATCACACAGACTTTTTGTAAATTAATCTTTCAGATCTTATGAGTGATATGTGAACTTTGACTTCATGGGCAAAGGACAGACTCCAGCTCCAGTAGAGTCACCTGTATCCCTAATGCATGATAAATTTACATAACTTTCTTCTGAAAAACATGGGTCTTTTGGTGCTGTGATGTCTTTTACTAGGGGAAATATTAGCCTTTTTTAGCTTTTTGTGCAGTGATGTATAAATGGGATGGTCCCAAGCTTCATTAAAAGATATATTTTAGCTATTCATATGGTAATTGTATGTTTCAAACTGCAAAACATTAACTTTTCTGTGAGCTACAGGCAGCTGTACCACTTTACATTTTAGTAATTTGTTTGTTGTTTCTAGAATTGTATTAATTTCCCTAAAAGTAAAATTTCTTAGAATCCATGTTGACATAGATGTTTTGAATTACATTTTATATATGAGCAACTTTTGCAGAAAATGGTTTAAAAATTCAAACACTAAGAATATTCCTATATCATCAAGGCGTTATTTTTTAAATGGTGAGTCTTTTTATTATAAAGCCTTTAGATTTCTACATGAGCATAATTATTTTTTGTCCCTGGTGCAGGAAAGCTGGCGTGCTTATGTTTAGTAGATGCTATTTGGGCGATCTGGTTTCCCGTACACCTGTCACGTGGCTTGTGGCATTCTCTTTGGTGATGAGAAGTAGAGGAGCCTGCCCAGTGTGCTTGTGTGACCCAACAAATGCCATTGTTACTTCTAGTTACAAACGCGTAGGCATCTCTTATTTACCAGGCGTGGGATTACCAGGGAATGAGTAAGCGGAGGGGAGGAAACATACGTACTACAGCGTTGCGTTTTGTACCTATTGACTTGTAGCTTCCATAGTCAAATCGACCTACTATCTCTGTAAAATGAGTAAAGGCTTTCTTGCTTTTTATCCGTATACAGCTACCTGTGCTTCTGGTTACGGGAACCAGATAGTAACAATAAGGTGCTGCAACGTTTTGAATGCACGTACTTTTCTAGATGTCTTTGTTCTGGGGCATGAGAAAGGATCTGTGTCTGAGAAAAAGAACAACAGAAGATGCTGAAAGGGGTTGTTTTTATTTCTAAGGCCTAGAGAATTAAAAACTATTACAAACTTAGGAGCAGAAAGTAATTGTGAGGTGTTTCCTCATTGCCCCAGAATAAAAAGAAGTAGGTTGGCTCTCCTACCTGGTCTCACAATGTTTCTGCTGCTTCTAGTTTGGCAAGGACATAAAATACATGGACTTTGGTTATAATAATAAAGGAAATTTATCATGCCACCAGGAATACAATTATTGGTACTATTGCACATTTACTGTATGTGTGAGGCAAGCCTGAGGAAATACTATAAGGGTTTTAATAAATGATCAAAAATAAGATTTACTTTAACAACTAGACCTTCTCAAGACCTTCTGACTTTTGTAATTAGCCAAAGAATGAATGAATATCGTTTTGCATTTCTGTTTTTTTTTAAAAAAGAGCTCTCAAACATCAAGTAATAATAATAGAATAGCACTTGTTTTATCTTAGTCTTAGCTTTTTTATTGTTACATGGTAAATGTAAATTTTCTGATGATGTATATTTAAATGTTTCAAGGTTTAACTCTTGTTCTTGTACTTACTGAAAGGATCCTCCCCTGCTTCCTCAAAATCGAGAACGGGTGCAGGCATGCTTGAAACTCCAAATAAAATGTTTTCCCTGGGGCAATATGGTTCACCACATTTTTCCTAAAGGCTTTTGGGTTTTCGTTTTGAATGGAAATAGAAGAGCCAGATGCAGGTATCTCATTTCAAAATACCCTGCCATTCTTTAGAGAAGAAAAAGATTCTTCATTATGCTCTTATTTTTTTAAAAAATGTTTTTTCAGCACTCTATAAAATGTATGCCCACATTGACAAGCACAGCTGCAACCTGATGCTCCCTATAGAAACTTGGCACTTGCCCTGTTGCAACAAGCTCCATCAAACAGAAAATCAAGTTCTTTGTTGGTTCTTTCTCTGACCTCTGATAAGCAGAGACTGAGATGCGGCAAAAGTATCCCTACCCTTACTTGTTTATCTATACTCACATACAGTGATTTTTCTCTAAAAAGGAAATGACAATTTCATAGATTTTAGATGGTATGTTCCTTGGTGAGTGTAATTATTCATGCCGTGACTTGAAAGGGACAGAAACGTTTCACGAGCAGTAAATGAGAACTTGATTTTTTTTCTTTTTTAAAGAAACTTAATAGTCCTGCCATTGTGAGGTAGGATTCCATATTTGCAATTCCCGTAACTACAAATATTGCCAACTTCTCTTTCTTTTTCCCAGAAGTTGTGTAATTTTTTAAAGCTCTACATTTTTGCATTGCCATAATTGCACTAGAAGTTTTGCTCCTATTAAAAAAGAGGCAAAACCAAGAAATTACAGTTTCAGATGTACTAGACCTGGTATTTTTGGAGAGGTGTCCTGGCTCTCAGTATTTGAGTGCTTGCATTTGCCAATAATGGCAATACTGTACACGCTTTTGTTGAGCCTGTGAGATGAACTACAACAACAAGATGATGAAAGCTGAGCCAGTGTGATACATTATGGGTCTTGTTATTTAAAACTAGGTGTCTTTGCAATTCTGTACTTTAATATATTTCTCAGAAACAAGTTTCTGAAAAGTAGTGTTTTAAATACCTTTTTCTAATCCTCTGTGACTGACCAAGTTTCTGTTGTGATATTCATCTCTCCTTCTTCCTATTTGTACTCTTTTTGCTTAGTATCCTTTGAATTGTATTGTCAGAAAGGCTTCAGTTTTAAAACAGTAATTTGTAAGTGAAATTCTAAGTGTTCTTTTCTTTAGATTTTAGCTGGGTTGAATTACAGTCTGAGTTGCCTGTATCTCTGCCACCTGTGAGGACCTTGGGGAACTACAGTTAACAATAGGACTTGGCTGAGGCTCTTGAATTAGGTGGCATGAATGTGAAACAGAGAGAGGAATACTATCATCTGTATTTAATGCAGAGTCAAAAACTCTGTAAGAAAACCATGTTTATAAAAAAAACCTGCGTGCTTCTTTCCTTAACGTGGATGACTGCGATTGCACACTACCTGTGTTACTTCACTGGAGAACACTGGGGATTTCTGTATCTTGTTACTCCACATGCATCAGAACTTCCTTCATATCATATTTCTGCTATTGGGAGAGAATATTTCCATCTTCAAAATAGATATCAAAGGTCAGGTTTACCATATACATGTATATTTTGTATAGAAAAAGTCAGTATTCAGAGGTATCTGCTGCAATTTATACACAGGGCAAATTAAGAAGGCCCGCTTTAAAAGATAGCCCTGAAGAATACCAGGAACTATGGTCTGAACTCCTGGAATACATAACGATTATTTTGTTCTGTTTTTAAGCTTCTGTCTACGGTTGATTTTGATGAGTCTTTATGGCTTACTGCTGCTTGGGCCAGTCCTGCTTATTTCTAGTGAGACTAAACTACACCTAACTCCATAGGTCATTTACATCATGTGTTTGTGACTTCCCCGTTTTCCTTCTCATTGGATGGAGGCATTTTGTTCGTTTTATTGGTGTTTTAGCACTTGCAGTGAAGTTTCTTACATTGTGAAGAAACAAATCTCCATGCCCTTAGTTTTATTGCTGTTTATGTTTTCTGTTCCCTCAATGGTTTATAGACCTGTAAGTATTCTTAAAATCTAAAGATACTTAGTTGCAGACTTTTAAAATGGCTATAATAAGATACTGTGGTGCAGTTATGCTACACTGTATCTATTTCTTGGAAAAATAAATGCCAACATGACCAAAAAAAAAGAAAAATAAATGGGTTTTTGTAACACAAAACAGCTGCAACCACATCAAGGCATTTTTGTCTACTCTACTGGCTTTGCTGAAAATTAAAGCCACAACTTAATAATATTCAAGGAAGATATTTCTATGGAATGAAATCTGTTAAATGCTTAATAACAAACAGTTAAAAACACAAACCGGGATGTTTAGGAAACTTTTTGAATGTTAAATAGACTAGATTGCAGAAGTTCTGCTTCTTCAGTAGAGGCTAGAAAATGAAAGTCTTATTTAGAATGATGGATTTTAAATACCAGTTGAGGAATTTCTGTCTTAAGTTTTCGCACACGTTCAGTGTGTTCAATTAAAACCAGCTTGCTTTCTAACCTAAGCATACTTGAAAATGTATGAAATCAAGTGCTCTAAAAACAGGGAGCTATCCATTTGTTAAGAAAGATTTTAGAAATGAGAGAAATAAATATACAGTGACTCATATACAGTACAATGCTTAATTTTTTCTGTCTACAAATGCAGTAGATTAGATGAGCTAAACATTGAACTAATCTGAAGTTAGAAGAGCTGAATTCTTGCAAAACATCTGTTGGCAACCTTGGAGTAGATGGATTTTTAAATTCAAAGTGATTTAAATCGGAGACTTTCAACGTAGTTTAGTATTTAAATTAAGGGGGGGAATTTACGTCACGTTTATGAAGCCTTTAAGATTCTTAAATTTTTGAATTCTTTTTTGTAAAGAGTGGTTGACTCTTACTGTTTAGTGATTACTAGGATGTGTTGACTTTCAATATGCCCACTACATTAAGTCAGTACCTCTTTGCCCTAGCCAGGAGAATATACTCTCTGCACATTTAATCACACAGTTTAATGTATGTTTACTTAGAATTGTAGTTCTTACCTTTTGTTCTATTAAAGATACCGAATAAAATGTGTTCCTTTATTGATTCCTGCTTACTAGAAATTTGTGTCCTTTATTGTTTATTTATTGTTACCCTTTATTTGCTTTTGTATTTAGGCATTATATCTTATTATATAGTAGGTGCAATATCTTCAAAATTCCCTTTGATATTCCATTTGCTTTGTGGTGTAAAACCTAGTATTCATACGTTAATTGGGTAATAAAATATAGGGGTTTTTGAACAGTTTTACTGTTTTGTAAGAGTAAATCAAAACTCACTTAGCTTTTCACATCTTGTGTTGTATTAACTCCAAAAATAACAGAAAAAGCTAGCATACTAATGAAAATACGGATTTTAATGAGTTATATTTGATATTTTAATTGTTTAGGTTTTAATCCAATACTGTTTAGGGTCTAAAGGTTACAAATACTGTATTTAGTTTAGTTAATGAAAATGGAGCTTCAAAGTCCTAATCTTCTTCCAGTAGGCAATTGAGAAAAAAAATTATGTAAAGTAATCTTAAATTACTTTAAAAATAGTAATTTTCTATTAGTAAACACATACCTGATAGGAATGTTAGAAACTTTAAACCTGTGTGAGATTTTCAAATTTTGTTTCCTAAAGTTACCTTCTTAAAACTTTGGAGAGGACAGACAAATTTAGATTTTGGCGTCCATGGGTGAAAACTTCATTGCTAACGTGCAGGCACCTAGAAAATGTTGACCAACCTGTAGATCAAAAGCTACATTGAAATGAAGCTAAAATTCCAAGTAAGCTTCAGAAAATGAAGGGTAAAAAAAGTATGACTTGTAGCAATTCAGAAATAAAGCTTTTTGAACCTTTAAAAGTTATAAAATTATTTTCATATGTTTCCAAGAAGAAATTCAGACTTAGAGCCACCAAAACCTCTTCATTATATCCTAGTGTAGTACTATGCAAACTCTGCAGCTGGTAGTAATGTAGCTTAGTGTCTATGGTATCAAATGAGAAGAAAATTATTGTAAAAGACATTTTATCTTCCTTTTTTTTCCCCACTTCTGTCACCTCTGGCAACCAGTTGCTTTCTCTTTCTAAATTCTACAGGGTGTGGCATAGATGATGAAGCACAGTTTTTCATTATCTGCATATTCAAACCAAAAACAATTGACTGGATATTATTTGAGAAAGATAAAATAAAACCAAGTACTATGCCTCTTTGTAATGACTAAAATATGCATGTTTAAATTAGTTTTGCCAGCAAGAACTTGTCATAATTATTTTTACTTCTGTAACCTGTAGGCTATCTTAAAAATCACAAAGAAATTAACTGCTGCAATAACCATGTGTCTTTTTCCCAATTTTCACCTACTTTTCTTTGTGTCTTTTGCTGCTCTAAATAAGAGTAAGATTGTATAAACGCATGTCCCCCTTTTGATGTCTGCTAAGATTTCTTTTTGTCAGAGAAAGGGGAAGAATCCTTTAGGGTATTTTATTTCAAATTTATTAATAAAGTTAATTTTATCTTCTGTATTCTTATACTATTTTTAATTTTTTTTTTTAAACAGAGATTTTATATGATTCCATGAGACTGATAATTACTTTGATGTTGTGGTTCTGATGGCTCATGATGTTACAAGCTGAATTTTCTTTTCAGACAGTAATGTTACCAGATGCCTGCAGATCTCCTCCTCTTTTTTTCAGGTGCTCTTGTTTTCTTGCCTAGATATTTTTGTCCTTTCTGCTTTCTGTCTCTTAGCAGAAGTAGCTACAGAAAATTGACTACTGGACCTTTCATTCTACCTTTAAAAAACAGAAATGGTGGAAAAAATAAGAGAAGGGAAAATGTAACTAACAGAAGGGAAGATAGCAGAACGAAGAAAAGAGCAAAAGCAGGAGATTTTCTCCCATGGCTCAGGAATCCTGAAGAATTAATTCTTAAAGATTTATGTCTTTCCTGAAACAGTACAGAGTTCCCCAAACCCACACGAACTAGACGTAAGCACAGGACCACCAGTTGGTGAATCATGATTGTAGCACCATGATTGTGGCACCAGGAGCTCTTAATTTCCGAATGCATTATTTAGCTTCCAGTCTTAATTTTTAATACTATCAAATCAATACACATCACTCTCGGTGCATGCAGTGCATGTTGAGTTGAGTAGTGTGGAGATACAAGGCAAGGATTGCCTTTTCAAAGCACAATAGAGCTGTCTGAGAAACTCGTCATGAAATAACTAAAACTTACAAAACTTTCCTGTGCTGATATGTCAAAAATCTGAATGTTGTTTCAGTAGATCTTAAAATGGAGTCTTTTTATCAGGAAGAGAGCAGTTGCTTTAGAGTTGACTGTTGTGGTCCTATGCATCACTAAAAATGTAAGTAAATTAGAGCACCACATTGTAAATTGTTTCAAGCAAATAAAGTATCACGAGAACTGTTGATTGTAATACTTTCAGATTAAGCAACAAAATACACACGTTTATAGGCATGCCAGCTACACGAGTCCTTAAAATAGTCCTGGCTTTCTAGTGCTTATTCATTTACTGTGTGTCATTTTATGATTATTTACTATGATTAGAAATAATCCTGACATACTAGCTTTCTCCCCGTGCCAAAATCTGATAAGGCCTTTCAGTGTTTGTCTCTGTGACTGTGGAAAACAAGCCTAAAGCTTTGAACTTGCAAACCCGTAGTCACAGCAGGTCTGTCCACAGGGATCTACAAGTTTGCATTCCTACCATATGCAGTAAGGTTTTCTCTATAGACCCGTGTCACCGAGGAATTCAGCAAGGAACAAGAAGTCTTCAGTCAGAGAAGGGCCACAAGTGTGTGAAAAACTAGCCACACATAAACAGTAAAGGTCATTAGCAGGCTCCTAAACTTCTAGCTAGAAATTAGTTTTTTGGATCATTAACGGTAAAAAGCCTAGGAAATGAATAGGACTCAGTGTCCTATTAAAAATTAGCCAGAACGATTAAAAAGTTTTCCAATTTCTAATGGGAACCAGACCTAATAGCTCACTTTCCCTTGTCTAGTGGGCTGTTTCTGCATTTTGAATTACATTAATTTTATGTCCTTGTATTTTTAAAGAAATATCTTGAAGTATTTTTTCTGTATGAGAGTTGTAAATTATTTACAGTGAGGCAGTGAAAGCTTGGGAGAAGTAGAATCTAGTGTCTCCCTGAGACTGTGTTACTGATTCCAAGTCTTGTGACTCTAAACTAGTACAGTAGGCTGTGACAGGATTTTTTCTGGTGTATGCATATGTATACTTTGCAAACTCCTCATACAGTTGCTGTATTATGCAATCCCACGAGTTAAAGTGCTCATTTGATTGCAAATGCACAGCCTTTTTTTGGTGTGACCTGTCTCTTCTTAGGGTATTACGGGTTTCCCTAAACTCATTTTTCTGATTTCAACAGCAGCCTTTCTCCTTTCATTTCAATGTAAATTTCTTGCTGCTGAGTGGATTACTGATGGCTACTTCTCTTCTACTGTATATTTTTCCTTAACCCTAAAATGACTGACACAAGAAAATTGCAAACAGTGAGCCTTTAGTATTTTAAAATGTAGTTTTTAGAGAGGTATGTTAAATACTTTCTCTTTCCTTATCTTTGCATCCTTGCAAGCATGTCTTACAACATGATCCAAGTGGAGGAGGAGATAAAGAAAGAAAAAAAAAAAGTAATGGTTAACACTGTCTGCTTTGCCTGCAGGCCTGCCATTCTGGAGGAAAACAAGCCCACAAGTTAACAAACTTTTTCGTCCTCTAGCTGTTATTTCTCTCCCCATTCTCCTTAGGCTCTAAATCTCCCCCACTAGCTCCCTGGCAATAATCAAAGTAATCTATGAACTAGTTGTCAGCACAAACAATACGATTTTCCTGAAAGGAAAAAAAGAAAAAAAAAATTTGGTCAAGGAAAAGTAGATTGCAGATAGATGGGGTGGGGATGAGGGGAATAAAAGGACAAAAGAAAGGCAAGACAAGATGATCTTCCTCGTTATGTTCATTTTGTACTCAGTCAGTCGTTTACACCAGATGCAAAATTCCTTTCTGCAGTGAGTGAATTGCCCTGTCATAAACATAAAATTAGCTCCAAATGATCTTGGCCAAGAGCTTTGAAATATGTTAGTATAGAACCACACACTCAAAAACATGTGGAAGTCTATGCGGGTTTCCAGATGTGAGAATCTTCTGTGATACAAATATAGTTCTGTTTATGTAGCATAATATTCTGCTCTGTGGATATACTCTAGATGCAGCTGTGCTTCCAGTAGTGGTTTAACTATGTTACTGCGGTGCTCTGCCTGAGTGAATGCATCTTGTTTCTTAGAGTGAGTCCGTTCTAATAGCGATGACTTGTAAATAGATATTGTCCTGCAAGTTAAAATATTTCTTCAAGAAATGTAAGGAATTCAGCATGGGGTAGTATATTAGATCGAGAGTGAAAATTTGAAAAATTCCATGTTTCATTTTTGATTTGTCATGTGTTTTGTTACTAATGGGTTTTCCCTGCCTAACTTATTTTTCATCAGTGAGTACTTTCTGCACTGTGATTAAAATCTAAAAGCCTGAGAAAAGTTTGAAGAGGTCATAATTTTTTCTTTGTAATCTAAATAAGTGCTTAAGCTTGTGGTTTGATTTTGGTTATATTATCAAAAGTACATTGATGGACACCAAGATTAGCTGAATCTCAATAATTACCTGATTTTATGTTCACTAAATAAAGCTTTCTATGCATAATTATAGGCTATGCTTTTTTTGTTTGTTTACTTGTTTAGGTCTTGTTTAAAAGCCCTTAATATCTCAATTTCTTTAATGCAATTGTGATCTTTTGTATGTGTAGGAAATGAACTCAAAGTGTCTTTGGGAAGGAAATTGGTCTGTGTGGGAAGACTAGTAGGTTGAATAAATCTATAAAACTGAGTTTAAGTACATCAGCTAGTGCCTGAACTGTAAAGTAATCAGTCTATAGTAGCAGTTAGTAGCTATTATTAATGTTTGAATATATAAATACAGAATGGTGACTGAAAGTAACCTAAAATGTCTTTCTTGTTCACTTTGTAGTGTCACCTTGTAATTTTTAATAATCACAAGTTTTACAAAGAAAAACTATTTTGTTCCTGACTGAAAACTGTCCCCTTTCATGAACATGAATAATCAGTTTTGAGGCATAATCCATACACCTTGTGCTAATTAGGCTGCAATCTCATCATGTCATATACATCACACAGGGTCATATGACTCCTGCAGTTGGGTAAGAGACCTTCAAGGAAAAAAAGAATCGGCTAGACATCTGATATTGATCTTTCCTCTGCAGTGACAGTGCTCCATACTCTAGCACAATGTAAAGTAAATTCTGTGTAATAGTCATTACACAGTGAATAAAATCATAGTTTGACATAAATCACTGCAGCTTTAGGGAGTTAATCAGATTGTCATCTGATCCTTTGCCTCTTGGAGGTTGGGTAAAACTGAGGTTTGGGTTGTAGAAAGCATCTTTTTCCATTAAATGTCACATAGTATCTGTAAAATTTATAATATATATTAGTATATCTTCTATATCTCATATATCTCATATTTCATGGGCAAATGTACTATGCATATCTAAAACATGTCTTGTACTTTTCATTATAATCTTTAAATTGTTGTGTGTCTCTATTAACAAGGAGTGTTAAGGATTGTAAAGGCTAGAATTAACTTCCCTTTGCAAACATCTCTAAGCAAAATATCCTTTGCTGTTCTTCACCATTATCAGTTAATACCAGTCATTATATTTAATACAAAATTTTAAGAAATGTCCAGTAAAGGAAATGTGCATGATAAAAATGGTGGGAGTGTGCCGCTGTCTGAATAAGGAATTGACTGAAAAGATGCATCTGTGAGCTGTCCAAGCAGTGGCAGCTTGTAGGAAGCAGCAAAACTGTTGTAGAGAAGACGGGGCTTTCTTCTGTCACCTACTGTGGGACGTACTTGGCGTGGTAGGTCCTGTATATGACTAACTGGTGTGCTTTTTGTCACACGGTTGAGAGAGGCTACGGTGCATTTCTGCAGTGAGGCGCTGGGAATACTTCGGTCAGTATGTGACAGTCTTTGTGGGCTGGTGCTGTTGTCATCATTCCTGTCCAAAACCATTTTTGACCCCAGTTGCATCTCCCCAATGGCTGAAAGCCTTTTATCAATGTGCTGGTTTGCTTTCCGTAACTACAGTCTTAAAGTGTGTGTGTGTCTGTATGTATGCACAACAAACCAAGGGGTATGAAAAAGCACGTGCTTCGGTAGTTAAAAAGCAGTAATATCTAGTGGAAGGCTAAGCAAAATCCAGGGCCTCTCAGTGCCTTGCAAACATCAGTCTTCTTTCCTAACTTTCAGCATCTAATCTATCTAGAACCTAGTGAAGATGTGACATAAATGGTGTAATTATCTAAATGTATATTTAAATGCAGTTTGAATTGAAAAACATTGATATCAGTTTAAGAGTTCTGCCAGTGCTTTTGTATCTCTCGAACTGTTTTATGGCACTGCTCTTCATTAATTATATTTTGACAGAAGAAATTCTTGCCCCTTTTTTCAGACTGAAGAACAAACGGGCCTCTCTGAAGAGCAGCTTAAGACCCTTCTGGAAGAATGTATGCAGCCTCAGAGAACAATAAGCAACGTTACCATGCCAAAGTCTCAGGAATCTCTTTCTTGTGGATTAAGTCCCCCTTGTTACACAAGTCAAGACTCCGCTCTTCACTCCGCATCTACTCTTTCCAAAATGTTAGTTGAAGACCATATTGTAGGGATGTTAACAGCTCAGGAAAAGGCTGGACTGGAAGACAAAAGCTTATGTGTTAATGCAGAGATTGAAATCCCTGGCTACTATATCAGCAAAGCATTGGCTGATAGTCACTTATCAAAGGATTCACTGGCCCAAACAGAGGAACCTGATGACCTAGAAGGTTTACAGAAGATGGGAGATAAGAGTATTACTGAAGGTTACTTTATGTCAAGAGCACTCAACACAAAAAGGTTGAAGAAACCCTCTTTCTTGGGTGAACCATTATATTGCATCAGCATGAACAATGAGCCATCCACAGAGGCTGACATTCTCAGCATACCACTGCAAACCAAAGGAGGTGAGACTCTTAACAACCCTTTAGAATAGGCTTTTGATTATGATGAAAAAAGCAAGCAGGTTCTCACCAAAGGTATGCGCCAATACACGCTGATTATTATGGTGGGGCAAAGATGTACTTTTATAAAACGCAAAATCATGCCAAAAATAATACACACGAAATCACAGAATGTTTATTAAAATTCTTGCCCTGACATAATTGACTGTAAGACCAGGACTCTTATGAAATATAATATTGATGTTGATTAAGTCTGTCAACTGGAAAAAAGAGTTGATAACAAGTATGGATTATTTTTTGGTAGTAAAAAGTCATGTTCACTGTTCTGTGGGAAAGAAAATATTCTACGAGTAGTTGGTATAACAATTCACACAAAAATCCAAGTGTTTCTTGGATGTTTTTAGTAAGGTAAACTCAGTAATATAAAAACAAGCATGACCTAGCTATATTTAAAATAATAAATTGCTTTCGAGAAGATAGAAGATAACAAAATGAACAAATACAGCACAATTTCTATATGTTACTTTCAGTTCAGTAAAAGAAAGAACAGAGTTTAACCAGCCAAAAATGAAATTTACCTTATCTAGTATTATAAAAATATGTGTTCTTTACTTAATGCAATTACATAGTGATATTGTAATCTAAATCTACATTTATATTTTTAGCCTAAGACCACTTCTCTTTCTGGAAAGCAAACTGTTCAAATAAACAGGCAGGTACACTGACTTCTTTCATAAAAGTTGTGACAGTATGAAGTTGTTTGTGACTAAAGTGCTATAGTTTAATTCTATTTGAAAACAATAAATTCTGCTAAGTTTGTCAAGATAGATCTTTGTTATACCAGTAATCTGTTCTGAGTTTGGAGAAACATCTTTTCACATTCATTAGTAATTTAGAAGAACATCCTAATACCTCTTAACTGTGTTATCGTTTCATAATTATGATCACAACTGTTTCTTTGATTGTTTATGCTTAACCTTTCTACAGTGAAGGGAATATTAATGATTTTTAAAGTGATTTCACTTATCAGAAAGCAAGAAGGAGTGTTATTGCTGTTTTTACACTGCCACACAAACTTGATGTCCAGACTCACATGCCGTATTTGCCCATGAGATTTAGGCCATAGCTGCAATAGGAAGAAAATAGAAATACTCTACCTGGAGAAAAGATTGGGGTATGGGTTGTTTTTGGGGTTTTTTTGGTAGGTTAGTTTTCAGCTAACTTCACATGCCAGTCTTGCTCTTCACGCAGATGCAAACATCGGAAGGGTGGAGCGAGGGAAGAAGGAAGTGGTCTGCCCCAGAGGAGAGTGGGGTAGCAGTGGTGGTGATGGGGAACACTACAGAGAACCACCTCTGCCAGGGGCAACCTGATCTCATGCAGGATTAACATGACTACATATCACACCCCTTCAGCAACCGACAGTGAGGAAAAATCAAGTTTCATTTGCTGCCTTCACAGGAATTAAAGTTCTCCTTTAGTCTGAATAGATGTAGTACAGCTACGCGTGACTCAGCCCCAACCACCATGTCTCTTTATTAGTGTATTTTAAGATGGGATGTGTTAAATCAAGCAAAACGCCGTGCACTGCAGCCACTATGTAGAGAAGTGAGCAGGTAACTGTTTACACCTGCTGCGCTAGACATAGTCACTATGAGGTAATTTTATTGCACAAGAGAGAAGAGAGATTTCAGCTATTAAGTAAATTTCCATATGGAACCTCTCATGGTAAAAGTTTTTAAAGTGAATATGTAAAAATTTACCATGTAATAATTTAAGTATCTTTGAGTCATAATCATGCATTGTGTCAGAGAAATGCAGTAGGGTGTTACGATTATCTGTTTTCAGTAGTGACTGAATAATGTTCAACCATATAGATCTCAAATCTGTATGGTTAACAAACATCTTGGTTTTATGCTCATTTTGCTTACCAAATATTTTTTGGGGGGGTAGGGGGAAGAAGTGCTCTGAATTTTCAGAGTCTCAAATCTTTTCATTTTTACTAAAAACCTAAATAAACCAAGGATACCATTACAGATATCATTACCTCATCAGGCTTTGAGTCTTTGTGTCAGTGTCTCACTTTAAAAAATGATGTGAATAGGTAATCTTTAGGCACAGTAAAAGTAAGTGCAAAAGAAAACCCACTTCTGAGCTTTGTAATTGTTTTTACATTAGTGGCAAATATTTTGCAGTTTAAATAAATAAGTTTAAATTTAAGTATAAATTAATTATACTCAGATTTATTGTATTCCATTAATATTACTCTAATGCTAAAACGTACATCCAAAATTAGCATTTAAATAGACGGCTATCCATTCTTATTATTTTTGTCGATACACTGCTTATGAGAGAGTGTACAGCATAAACCAGAAAACCCTGATGCCTTTCTAGGGAATTAATTTGTTTCCTGCAAAGGCGACTCAGTTCTGTCTTAAGCAATAATTCCTGGCCATAAGCAAAAGGCTGTGATTTTTATCAAATTTGTAAAGTTGCCCAATGTATTCTATCGGGAAGTTTGTTGTTAGTTCAGACATGATTAGATGTGCTAATTTTATGAAGAAATAGACATCCCAGTGGAATCCAGTTTAGGGCAAATGCATCTGTTTGGTGTATTTTTATTTTTCAGAGACATTTACGTAGTTGAGCTTTGTTATGGTCTTAATTCTAAAGGACATTTAAACATATATGCATCAAGTTCTGTAAACATTTTGATTTTTTGGCCTGCTCCACGTGGTTTAAACTCCGTGTAGTGCTGTGTATAATTATTAACATAATGCATAGATATATTTGTGTGTGTGTGTGTATATATATATATATGAAGGAAATTCATGTGGCTTCAGAGATAAATAATTCCTGCTTCTTTCAAAAAGCAGTTTATATCAGGGTCATAAGCATGTAAATATAGGTGATGTTTACTGAGATAAACAGAAGCCAGACTTACCCACATACAGATATGAAAATCTTCTTATTTCTCAGTTTTATGAGCCAATTGGTAATTATTTCCAGCTCTTTTTTTTTTTTTTTT
>VZSF01003927.1:644475-668146 GCA_013398295.1 Chionis minor | reverse complement strand
GGGCGGGGCTGGATGGACACACACTGTATTAAGTTTCAAGTAAAAGTTGTATGATAAACTGCTCTTGCTTTTTCCTCTTGCAAATAATATGATTGCAGCAGTTCAATGTATGATTTTTTCCTTTTTTACAGATGGTATGAAGATTCAAAGTTGAGGGAGATTGATTATATGCTTCTTTACGCAGTGTTTTTTTCTAAAAGTGTGGTTTTCAGATGCTCTGAAGGGAATGAATTATCATCACTGAAAACTGTTCCATGAGGTGATTTATTCTTAAGAGATAATTATCATTATCATATATTGTTGCGGTTTGATTTCAAAATAAACTCTTGCACTTCAGTGAGTTTTCTGGGAGTGTTCTGTCTAACAGATAAATGTACATACTCATTTGTTTCACTGTGTGTCTGATAGATGCGTGTGCCTGTTCATGAAAAATACATAACATAACTTGCAAAGTTCCATTTCTACTGATGAGACTTTATTAGAACGGATGTGGAATGTATGTAGTAATTTTATC
The DNA here is from genome assembly GCA_013398295.1 of Chionis minor. Lineage (NCBI taxonomy): Eukaryota > Metazoa > Chordata > Aves > Charadriiformes > Chionidae > Chionis > Chionis minor. Next base: position 667,632 of record VZSF01003927.1, on the reverse strand, counting down.
TTTCCTCCTCTACACACAATCTACTTTTTTGGTGTAGTTAGCTAAAACCTGGCCTTCATTACCCCAGCACGGTTCGCTGGAGCTTGCAGCCTGCCTTGGTTGAGCCCTGACTTGGTGAAGGACCCAAATAGATACTCAATCTTCTGCCCCGGGGCTGTCTGCTGGACTCCTGGTTCGGTTGAAGGTAAAGACTTGCACAGGTCTTCTGCTGGGTCACAACATCCGCACCAGGCTGCTCAGCTGTGCCCGATTCTTGACCCTGCGAAGAGCCTCATCATGTAGCAAACAATCTCATCCTCTGGTTAAGAAGCGTAACCAAGTAATGAAAGTTCTCAGTCCCGTGTGAAGGCCTGGTGTGAATAAAAGTGAAGCAGTTCAGAAGTTTCCCCTAGCAGTTACCAGATTGTGAAGCCTTATAGTAATGGCTGGCTGGGGCGAGGGTAGTACAGCTGTTTTGTGTTTGAGATAATAATAAAAATCCATTACAAGTTTTTACTTGTCTACTCTTTAAGTACTTTCTCCTGAATTTTCTACATATTTACTGACCTGACTGTTAGTTTTTGACTTCATGTGCGTAGTGTCAGAATAAGAAGAAATTATTAAGATAGCATAGTTCTCTTAAAGTTATTTTTTTGGGAGGAGGGCAGAGATATTCTAGCAAAGAAAACTCAATAGATTTTTCCACTGCCAAGCTCTCATTTGACACAGGCTAAAAGGACAAATTATTCCTCAGATACTATACTAGCCATTTAACATTCAACAAGAAAAGATGTATGGATACAAAGTTAACTATACAGTGGTTGCGTTACCGCATAGGGCTTACTTGAACTAATCTGAGTGTTTAAATTAATGCACATATTTGCCCAGATTTTAATCTCATTTACAGAGTTTTCAGTCTGAGTGGTTGTACGCTCCTGAGGAAGTCCTAATTGTGTGGGTGTAACAGAGATCAGAATCTAACCTACTTTCTTTTAATTAAAAATGTAAATGAGACACTATGTTTGTGACAAGCAAGTGCTATTTATTGTTCTATTTTCTGATATTTTTACTTGTTTTGCCACAGCAATAACAAATCCATGGATACTGGGTGTTCTGCGTAGTCCCATTGCTCTGCATAGGATTGCTGCAAGCACCTTTCATGGAGCTTTGCAAATCTCACCTGGGGTGTATTTCTTATCTTCCTTAAAAATTTTAAGTCTGCGTCATAATTTTTTTACCATAAATATAATCAAGGCAATACTGACAAAGTGTTTTCAAGAGCATTTTCTGTGCCTGTATGATATTCATGCAGGACTGTCCACTGGCTGTAATCTTTCCACAGACCAGTTATTTTCACATGGATTTCATGTTTTATAGAGTCCTTCTCAAAAACAGTGTTAAAGCGCTCGTACAGTTTTTGAAGAAAGCTACGTTTCGTTTCAGGTTTGTACGTAATGTAATATTAATGTGTATTAAGAGAAATAATAATTCTTACTTTTCCAGTGTATTTAGTTATCTTAATTCTCTCACTGTTATGAAAAAGCTTTTCTTGGCACCCTTAAGGAAGAGCCTGTTGCTGACTAAACCTTGCAATATTCCTGAAGCCACAAATACAACTCTTTATCCACATCTGGCATTTTAGGGATAAGCAGGCAAGTATGAATGACTATTGACTCGAAGAGTATGTTCCAACAGGAACTATTACTTCGCTTCCGGCCTTGGGAAGTGCTGAGCACCCTGCACCAGTTGTAGTCCCTGCAAACCGCAGGGACCTAGCGCTCACAAAATGCTATTCCGAAGGTGCTCAGGGTCTGTACCCGAACTCAGAGACACTGTCAAAAATTAGTGACCCAATATTTATCTGTGCTTGGTTTCTACTGCATTATATTAAATAACAGATTCCTTGGGAAGATTTTATTTCTTGCTTGATGTTACAGGTGAAATATCAATTCAAACCCTCCTTTCTTTATTTTCAGTTTTAAGTAAAACTGCAGGAAATAAAATTATTTTGTAAAACAGGTTTACTGGTATGAGGGACAGACTAACAAAGATATTATATAAAATGTAGTGACAAGGTCACTTGCTGAAACATCACCAATGTCAGGGTAAAAGGAAAGTGGAGCCCAGAAGGATTCATGGGTTTTTCTTTGTTTTTTTCCAGTGTCTCTCAGTTGTGACCTGCAATAACCCCTCCATTGAGCTCACCATTGGAATTCCAGCTGCACTGGAATGCGGCGGGTTCTCCTCAGGGAGCGATGCAGCAGTGATGATTAAGATATTTAAATGAATTTTCATTTGCAGCCTAACTCAGGATTTGGAAACAGGTTTTCCAAAATACAAGCTTTCATTCAGCATAAGTTGCATTTGGTAAAAAATTCTGACAATTTAGCTTCTTTACAGTCTTTGCTAGCTGTGCTCATCCCAAAACACAGCAGAGCACAGGAGAGTGATCTTTAAAGTTATCCTTCTGACTTCTGGGCTTGGAGATCTGTTCTGTATTGAGGAATAAGAAATTTTGTGTGTGCATGTAGCTTTGTGCTCCTTATCTGATTTCCTACTAGGATTTTATAGCACAAGGTAGATAATTTTATTCCAAAAATGTAATACTGGTGAAAGCAACATACTCACGAAGAGGAGATTTTGCTGTGGCTGCATCTATCTGCTGAGCTATATATGACCAAACTGTTCTGCCCTTGTCACTGAGACCCCTTTAGTAATATACATACAGTGCCAGTGTTTATGGTAGCCGGCGCTCAGCTGTTGATACTGATTTAATCTAGTGGGTATGTTTCAATGCTGCATGCTTTGCCCCTTTAAATTACAAACTCCATAGTGTTTTCCCCTGAAAGAGGAGAATAAGGGTGATTCAATAATTTTCATGAATCATGCATGTATATATAAAAGTGTATATAAATTATATGTATTAAATTAATATATATAATATTATATATACTATAAATACATATATGTGAGTAGGATGACTTAAAGAACTGTAGTGTTGATTCCAGTATACTGTAATGCTAGGCAAAGTTGTCCAGATCTACAGTTCTGCAGATTTAGAGTAGTTGAAGGTCTTTTCCATTTCAAAGAGAAGTGACAGACTAAATATCCCGATTAAAAAAAAAAAGAAAAAGAAAAAAGAAAAAGTTTGTTGACTATAGAAAACAATGATAAAAGGAGTGAAGTTACTCTTATGTGTCCAGAATTCAAGTTTAATAAAAGTAATTCTATCAAGGGGTGAAAAAACTTCCAGCTTCATCATAAAAAAAAAAAAAAGAAAAGAAAAGAAAAGAAAAGGAAAATGCCCCACAAAAATTCTCAGTCAAATGCTTTTTTCCAAGCCAGACGGTGGCTGGTGTCTACTTTGTGGATCTGTAGTGCATGTTTTCCCTCTCACTTCCCCAGCAGAACTCCTGCAGAGTCAGTGGACATGCTGAGCAGAGAGTGAAAACAGGCTGTGCAAAAATTATCTGCTGCATAGATCACAGAGGAAAGGGCTGCTTAAACATGTCATCAGAATAGCAGGGGCTAGTTTAGAAGTGCAAAAAAGTATGCCAGTAATTCATGGGCTAGAAAGAGTCCAATTTTACCTCCCAGTCAGGAAGGGACAGGTGAAAGGCTGTTGTTTGCAGTTCCATTTCTGTAATTTCAATAATGATAAGGATTTTTATGTTTTATCAAAAGCCCCTATTTTCTAGGTAACATTTCAACAACTAATACGAGAGTGGACCTCTTCTCTTTGTTTCACTTCTTAGAAAGGCTTTCTAACCACAGCTTTAAATGACATCTCTCTGTTTCACGTTTTAGGTGCAAAATCTGCTACGCTGTTTACACTTCCAAGAGTGCTTCCTCCCGCTCTTGCAAAAAAAGAGCCCCACCTCTGGGAATCTCACAGTCTGAAGGGCAGACACAGATGACAAGGTGTTTTGGTGGATGCTTGGGAAGTTGATAAATTAGGAAAGTTTTTGAAATCTAGGAAAAATAACAACTGTGATTTTTTTTCTTTTTTTTCTTTTTTTTTTAATTCTCCACAGATTTATTGAGAAATAATTGCTCTTTTATTTGTAGCTAGATTTAAAGGTCAGGAAAACTGTTTCCTTATTAAATAGAATAGAGGCGCTTGAATGCTACTAATGCTATAACCTACAGTTATCCAATTATACGTTTCATTGAGGGATTGGCTGGAATCCAGGTGCAGCAGTTAGAATAAAAGGCTCCCTCTCATTTAGGTCTATGTGAAATAGTTTTCTGCTTGCAATTGAATCTGCAGTACCTTATGTATTGTGCTTTAAAAAAAAAAAAAAAAGCAGCAAACTGGAATGCTCACGAGTGTGTATTAATTTCTCGAGTGCTCAAGTGCCTGAATAATTTTGACTTACAGGCAAGTATTCTGCATTGAGAACTTTTATTTTTCCACTTAAAAATTTTCTGTCTTGTGGAAATACTGTTCTGTGCCACTATTTTCCTATTGTTTGCTTTGTGTACTTGGTATGCATAGTTTTGGTGGGAAGGGTATTGCCAGAGGCATTCTACTCTAATTTTACAATAACACTAAAATGGTCTCTCCATACACATTTTGTGAGTGGAGTCATCAAGGGAGACTGCCACAGTATCTAAGCAGCACTCAGTTTAGCTCTTGTACCTGGGGCCTAGACTGCACTTCTTAACTTTGAAAGCAGTTGAAAAATTAAAGACAAATGATGGCTGCCCTGCCTGGGATTTGTCTAAATTTGAAAATCCAAGTTTCTCTATGAGACTTGCCTAAATTTATGGATTTCCTATGGAAGAGTTTATCTGTAAGACTTTTGTTTGCCAAACGCTTTTCTCTAATGAGTTCTGTTCCTCTCATCATAACCCTGCTTAAATATTCGTACAACTTTGTTCTCTTGGAAAAGATGAGAAATAAGAGCTAGAAATCCCCTTGTGGTTATATTAAGATCCTCTCTTCTATAATCTCAGCAATCCTTTCCAAAATGAATTTATGTTGAAAATCAACCAATAACCATACTACGGACTTCACTACAAAATCATGGCAACATCAGTAAAAAGTGCCCTGTTGTCATTAAGATGTCACTCTTGCTATGGTTATCTCAGTCTTTATCTCCATAGCTTATCAATATCTACAGGTTAAACTAGTACACCCCTTGAAGACAGGTTTGATGTGCGCGGCCACTTGAAAACTTAAGCTACTGTATTTGCGTGGGCTCTGAGAAGAGTGTGCTGTGGTAAGAAAACATTGCACACTCTGCGGTAGCATGAAACTCGGAGATTATTTATGCAAAAAAAGTTGGCCAAGTACCCAGTAGCACTAGAAGCTGCATGCAGGAGTTGGTACACTTACGTGTCCCGCTGATGAGCCTCCAGGGAGCTGGGAACAACGTATTTCCCACAGGCTTCACCTGCGGGGTTTTTGCCCTGTGGAGTGTGGCCATTTTCCGTGCTCTTCCTGTTTAGTTTTTCTTTGACGGTTGTTTCTTTGGGCAAGTACAGGCCTAACTTATCTCATCTATAGCTCTTTCTTGTGTGCTGTTGTGTTCACACTCCTCAAGCAACAAGTGGGTGGACTTAACCTATGGGTTAACACAAGGCATATGGCTTGCCTTTATTATTCTAAGGCATGTCTCATCCCCGATTCAGATACTACACTGATATAAGCTACATAAATGAACGCAGTAAATTAGCATTAAAAGGTTGGCTGGGCCTCAGGCAAGGTCATTGCAATGAGCGGCCAATGCTGTCTTCCCCCCACATCAGCAGCAGGTCTCTTTTTTAAACTTCTGTCTACGTACATCCATACATAGATATGTCTGTTCATACAGCTAATTGGCTTTCTCAATCCAGACCTTCTCATACTTCCCACAAGTACAGTAAAGAGATTTCCCCAGGTGTGAACTTTGGTTTTTTTGTAGTTCTGGCTCTTGGTGCCACTGGGAGGCAAGAAGAGAGTTTGAGACCAGAACTGCAGGACGTTTGGTACAGCAGGCCGGGATAAGGTTACCCTGAGGCTGCACTCCCGCAAGAGACTGCCACGTCTCCCTCCAGACAAGTGAAGCAGACAATCCTGTAACTGCCGAGGGCAGAAATTCAGCAGCCATTCATATTTTGGAAGCAACAGGTCAGGAGTTCTTTGTCTTTTTTTGTACTTGTTCTCAGTGGGATAAAATAAAATATACAGGTCTGCCCTCAAAAGTCTAGTGACAGAAAAATAGGAAAGAAAACTTCATAGAACAAGACTCGTCGTCCTCAGGAAAAGGAGATGTAAAGCTTAATCTTGTATACCTGCAGGACCCCCCAAATACACTTTTCGTGGATATCTAGCACTCCTAACGTAGCACCTGGCTTTGCTAGAGGGCTCCTGAGACAAACTGCTCCTGTAAGTGCAGGCTGAGCAGCTAGTCTTAACTGCTCTTGTTTTTAGCAGCGTGTTGCTGCAGTTGATGTAGTGCCACATCATCAGTTTTTTGATTGCGCTAGCAGTCTCAGCCCAGAAGAGATATTAACAGACATCCAGCTGCCCCTGCAGATAGTCATCCTGCTGCCTCTTCATGCGAAAGAAAGAAATAGGGGGGAGACCTGGAATCCCTCAAAGAGCGTTTTGCCTTGTGGCTTCATCAAGGGCAGGGTGGCTGTGTCTACACTTAGCAGAAGTCTTCAGCGTCAAATGCAACAGCTGCCCCTGCTACCTAACTGCAGAAGCACCTTCAGGCGGACAAGCTGTTATACCTGGTGGGAAAGCTCAGGTGCATCCCCTCTTGTTGTAGTTTTAATTTAAAGGTTGTGGAGATGTCTTGCTTTGAAGCCCAATTTGACATGAATAACAGAGCAATGCGTTAGTATATCAGTGATCCACAGGAGTATTACAAAACCTGAATCAAACTACAGCACAAAGGTCTAAATATAAATGTCCTTGTTGGTTTATTGTTCTTTGTATGTAAGAAGCTTTATTGTACAACTTACACAACTTTAAAATGGGAAATGGTTAAAAATGTTTACAAAAAAAGCATGTTCTTAGAAAATTATGCTAGCAAAAACATTGGGAGGAGGGAAGCCAAAAAACAAAACAAAAAAGTCTTCAGTTCAGTGTGCAAACATTTTATAAAAATAGAAATACTAACTCTACAGGTAGCATTTCATGATAAATTATTTAAATAGCATATCTACACAATTATGTGATTAACTATTACAATGGCAATGAGAAAAATAATTTATAAAAATACAAGCAATGGTATACAAGATGACAGGAAAAAATATAACACAACATTAGAAATTGTCTTTGACACTTTTTTTTTTCTTCCAATGCCATTTCCTTACTGGGAATACATTTTCTGCCAAGAAATTTTGACTATGTACAGCATTAACTTTAGTACTACAGTAGCTTTAAGTTTGTTAGACATTTGAACTCTGCTTAATCCAAAGGTTTTTCTCAGTCACACAACAATGAGGTAATATTTGTACGTAAAACTTTTCACCGTGTTCATTTCTTTTCCTTTTTTGAAAAGACAAGGAAATGTTATAGGCATAAGGATGCTGCCCCTTCTGTTGGGGAAACCAGTCTTCTGTTAATGTACATCAAGCCCTCCCCCTCTTTTGCAAGGAGCTCCTGAAATGCTGGCTGGTCCGTGAAGAGTTCCTTTTGTAGCTGCACATTGCTCGTTACAATAATTGGTGTGCAGTGGCACAAAGAGCCTGCCTGAATGGTTCCTGCCTGCAGTCATTGTGCCTCTCTGCGAGCTCCTCGGGGCAGATATTCTGGTTTTGGGCCAGGCCCACTGACCGGTGGTAAAGCACTGCGGAGGCTTCCCAGCACTAAATAACCACCAAGATTGTAAATGGCATTCCCTCGTCTCCAGCACTATTACAGGGGAGACGGGAACTGCTACCATCTACAGGGACTTGAGTTTTAGCACTGCCCAACAGTTGCCTGCCACGCTACCACCTTGCCTTGCACAAAGGAAGGAAGAGCCAACAGTGAGCTCAGACTGAGAAAAACAAACATCCCATTCCCCACTCTGCCACCTTTCCCTGCGCCTCAAAGCCTTTATGGGAAAATTGCTCTTTGTAACAAATACATCACACCAGTACCTGCTCCAGACGGTATTTTTTTTTTCCTCTCTCAATTAAACCCCCTCTAGTTTCAATATAGAACAGAGTTAATAAATAATCTGTATTTTACAATCTTACAGTCATGAAGACTTGTAACAATTAGGTGGATAGTCTTGACGCATTTCTTGTTGTTTTAATCACTAATCCCTCAGTCATGATAACATCAAGGACAGGTAAAAATAAATATTTCACAATTTCAGTATTTTATCTACAGGCCCCTTCCCCTCCCCTCCAAAGCAGCAAGGGGTTTAAAGCGTCTATGGCATGTAGAAAAGGAATGTTCTCATTACTATCGTTTTTGTGCCTTTTTAACCATAAAGAGTGAAGCACATGCTGGTTTCCTGAAGGATAGCACAGTGCTAGCTGAGATGGCGGTGCTTTCTGGCACCATATCTGAATGAAAACATTTAAAGGTAAGAAAGATCTGCATCTAATCAGGAAAAAACAGAATCTGATTGTAAAACCTAGTTCTCCCAAAGCTGGTGTGATCCAGTGTGCCAGTTTTTATCCTCTTCCCCCTCCCGCCATGGAAATCGGTTTTAGGATATCTGTTTTGTCCTGTGTAACAGAGCAGCTGATCTAGCTCACCACAAATAAAAGGCTGTGTTTTCATCTGAAAGATATGACTTATAGAATGGTAATCATTTCCCCAAGTTAAACACATGTAAACCAAGGTATTGCAGCCCTCATTAAAAAAATTCCTCTCCCCCATAAAGAAAAAAAGAGTTCACCCTCCCACCCAAAACCCCTTTTCCCCACACAATGAAAGGTCTTCAGTTTAAGTAGTCCACAGCACATCCAAAGATGTTCTTTTTACAAAATGCTACTCCATGGGACCTCCAGTTAGAGAGGCAGTGACACTGCACTGTGATAAACAGCAAACAAATGTCTTTCCTACTGAAAGAAGTGTGCTTGTTGAGTGAAGACAATTCTCATTTGCAAGACACATTTGCTTCCTTCCACTTCAGCAGAGGTCAGATACCAAGTATGTTCTCACTTTCATCCTCTCAAAAGCATTCTCTTGAGGCAGGTCATGTGTTTTGAGTCCACATTTATGCAGAAAGAAGAAAGGAAGGAATAATATAATGGTCCCAGGATTTGTAAGGCTAAACGTTTCAGAAGGTGCAATGCCAGCATTTTTAAATAGTCTCTGGATCCAATAACCTTGTGATTATGGATCTGTGAAAGAGAAAAAAATTAAGATATTTAAACATTTCTGTGTATTACGCATGATTACGAGTAAGACATTAATCCCTGGAGACATTTGTTAATAACATACTGGTAAAGAAAACGGAAGTGCTTCGGTACTTTCTGGAGTTTGACTTCAGAATCTAGTCTACATAAAAATTACATAATGAAGTCATAATTTAAGAAGACTAGGGCACCTGGAACTAGTCATATACACTTATCTCCACTGAACTGCAAGAGTGTTGGACAACCTCCTGCTTTGCTTGCTTTTAAGCAAATCAGGTTTTTTTTTCCCCCCCTCATATCAGACACTACTCTTGCTTGCTGAAGTCATCATTTTGCATTTTCACCTGGGACTTTGTCAGCTGTGTTGATTCATTCTAGTTAACATTTTAAAGGAGACTCAAGTTCTAGATATGAAATATATCTTAACATGGATTTCTGATGCTTCGAAAGAACAGAGTAGAAATATACTTAGATTTTCTACATTTAAGCTTTTAAGTGTGAAGACTTTATAGAATCATAGAATGGTTAGAGCTGGAAGGGACCTTAAAGATCATCAAGTTCCAACCCCCCTGCCATGGGCAGGGACACCTCTGACTGCAGCAGGTTGCTCAAAGCCCCATCCAGCCTGGCCTTAAACACTTCCAGGGATGGGGCCTCCACAACTTCCCTGGGTAACCTGTTCCAGTGCCTCACCACCCTCACAGTAAAGAACTTATTCCTAGTATCTAATCTAAATCTCCCCTCTTCCAATTTAAAACCATTACCCCTTGTCCTATCACTAGACTTCCTGACAAAGAGTCCCTCTCCAGCTCTCCTGTAGGCTCCCTTCAGATACTGAAAGGCTGCTATCAGGTCTCCCCGGAGCCTTCTCTTCTCCAGGCTGAACAGCCCCAGCTCTCTCAGCCTGTCCTCATAGGAGAGGTGCTCCATCCCTCTAATCATCTTAGTGGCCCTTCGCTGGACCTGTTCCAACAGTTCCATGTCCTTTCTATGTTGAGGACTCCAGAGCTGGACACAGTACTCCAGGTGGGGTCTCACAAGCGCAGAGTAGAGGGGGAGAATCACCTCCCGTGCCCTGCTGGCCACGCTTCTTTTGATGCAACCCAGGATACGGTTGGCTTTCTGGGCTGCCAGCGCGCACTGCCGGCTCATGTTGAGCTTCTCATCCATGAGCACTCCCAAGTCCTTCTCCTCAGGGCTGCTCTCCAGCCATTCTCTGCCCAGCCTGTATTTATGCCTGGGATTGCCACGTCCCAGGTGTAGGACTCTGCACTTGGCTTGGTTGAACTTCATGCCATTTGCATTAGCCCACCTCTCAAGCCTGTCCAGGTCCCTCTGGATGGCATCCCTTCCCTCCAGTGTGTCAACAGTTATCAAGAAGGGGTCCTGTTTCTGCCTGCAGAGCTCACTTGAGATCAAGCCATGAAAGATCACGGGTGAACTTCTCCTCTTAGCTCTTATTTCTTGAGATTATCTTTTTTTTTTTTTTTTTTTTTTTTTTTTTTTTTTTNTTTCTTTCCTTTTTGTTCTTTTTTTTTTTTAATTTTTTTTTTTTTTTTTTTTTTTTTTTTTTTTTTTTTTGAGAGCTCTGTTTTTCTGGAGAGCAGTTTCCTTGAACCAATTAATTTCTATAGGATCTCTTAAATACAAAGTCTTCCTTACCTCTGCATTCATATTTAAGATCTGAGAAGAACACCATTTCTTGAGAGAAGACGAATAATCCTAGCCGACCACCAGCATAGGTTTTATCATAGATGGGTCCTGAGTCTGCCATGATTTTCTTCCCTTCATACATTACAACCCTACCAAGAGACAATAGGTCAGGCATCTTTGACAAGCTACTGTTAGGTTCATCTTTACAGACATTCACTTCCCCTTGTGATAATTACTTAAGGTAAAAGGATGACGCTCACCTGATGTAACCAGTCTTTGGTCTATGGCTAAGACGCCATCTGTACGCAGTGAAGTCTTTCCAGCCTATGTGACGAGGGTCATGCCACAGAGTTCTCACCTACAAAATAATATATTTTTTTTTTTATTAACCAAAGGCCTGAGATAACATAGCCATTATTTTGACATGAAGGTGCTTTGATGATCATCATTACAACTAGTAAAGACTTAAAGTAAGTCACTGGGCTCTGTAATGGGGTCTTTTGAAGTCATCTGCATTTGAATTTACTTTAAAATATGTAAATAGGAAACAACTCCACAATTCCAGAAACAATTGATTCACTGCTGCTGTTAAGCCTGTCTGCAGCATGTGATCCTGTTAGTTTTATACAGTATTTTGAATGACTGGGGATAGTTACAAAGCTATTGGTCTTTGCCAAGAAGACTATGCCATACTGATCAGCATGTGCAGATCCCCTCCAAGTGCGTAACTTGTTGGAAGAACAGCCTGCCTTACAGCGCAGAAGAGCAGGTTATCAGATGCCCTTCTTACCTGGCCAGGAGTGTTTCCTGTGTGCCACAGAGCATTACGAAGGTGTTCTCCTGGACCAGTGGTGGAATTCACAACTTTGATGGAGAGACCTGAGTAGCCTTGAGCTTTGGTTGGTGTGGAGTCCCAGTAAGACTGGGTGATCTGTTTCCACATGACAACATAGAAACGACTGCTAGACTGGTAGCCAAATACAAAGCCAGCATAATCATCATCCCTTTCCGTATTGATGAAGAAGGTGCCACTGAAGTCCACGGCATTGAATTCATCAAAACCTATGGGGGCATTAGAGGAGAAAGTTTTAGGTACTGTTCTTTTGCGATTCCTAAACAACTCCTTAATAGTTTCTCAGATTCCCCCAAACCAAAAGACTAACAACAGTGTAATGACCGTTAGACTTCATTTTTTCTCCTTACCAACTGCAAGGCCAGGGTCACAGTTGACTGTTTGAACCAGTTCTTTACCCTGGTGACGAACCACCCAGTTTGGATCATTTTGGGATGTTCCTTTGGGATCCAGGGGAATCATCTGAAATCTTCGGAAATCAGTCTCACTAATGTCCACATTTTCAGGGCAGATATCATCAATGTCTGGCACACTGTCTTGGTCAAAGTCGTCTTTGCAAGCATCTCCACGTCCATCACCTGCAGGACACAAATAATTTCACCACTGCATCACCACTGTTTGCTTCCAAGTCTTACAACTTGGAGTTGAAATCTTAATTACAGATCTCTGACTGCCCAAGTACTGCTGGCAGACACACTACAGAAGCTACAACAGCTACTGTATGAATGCCCTTTCACTCCAGCCTGGTAGCTACTTAGGAGTAAGTTGGATATGTGGCCAATTTTACATTACTTCTTACTCCTGAGGAGCACTATAACAACAGTACGGGCATTCTACGTTCTATCTTTTTGCTACTTGGACATTTTTTCCAACCCTAAATAACAAAAAAAAGCATCAAAGTATTGGAAGATACTCTTAAAGTGTTACTATACTTAAAGATACTGGCCATCTTACCATCAGAATCAGCTTGATCTGGGTTGGCAACCAATCTGCAGTTGTCTTTGTCATCAGGGATGCCATCATTGTCATCATCATGGTCACAGGCGTCACCTTTTCCATCTTTGTCATGGTCAGCTTGATTTGCGTTGGGCACGTAGGGGCAGTTATCAAGATTATTTTGATGGCCATCTTCATCTATGTCCTGGTTATTGTCACACTGATCACCAATGCGGTCAGAATCAGTGTCTTCCTAATAGAGGGGAAGAAAATAAAGAATGTTTTAAAAAGCCACTCAAAGAGCCTGAAATAAGAGTCTTAATAGCTAGAATCAGTTGGGATTTCTGCTTGCTTTAGCAAGAGCTAAGATGCATGTAGTGAGGTGTTAGGATTAATACACACTTACTTAAAAGCTGCCTGTGCTAACTGCTTTTGGGGTGTTTTAATGTTGCCCTGGTTTTAATTTGAATGCACAGCAGCAGGAAGAGGTGTGGTATCACCTTCTCTCCTTCTCCTTTCTGCCACCTGACTATTCTGTCACTAGTCTACCATACTGGACACGGGGCGCTTTACCTCCCACTTTCTCTGGAAGCTCCCTGATTCCAAGGGCCAGATAATGGTAGTGCTACTCTGTACCTAGACTGTAACATTAAAGCATACTCTATCAAGTCTTGGTTTTACACCTTCCACACCATATCAATTTTCTTTATCCTAAAAGCCTATAATGCTCTTCATGCTCCCTGACTCATCAGTCCAGAGAATTATTCCCTGAGGGTACATAAACAACTGCTGTGCTTACTGATCCCTTATTTTAGCCAGTCATTTGCTTAGTCACCTTCTGAAATAAGAAAAACAAACCAGTCATCCCTGAGGCTGCCTCAAGAGTTGGTCTAGTAGTCTTGTCAACACTGGTGGATGACCCTGGTGTTACTGTAGGCAGACGGCATAGTGCACACAGTTTGAATAGCTACTTGTTCTGCCATTTGAAATCTAGTATCTCTGCTTCTAGAACTCGATTACAAAAGTGTTTGGGAAGTCTTTAGACTTCTATTAAGATCTCAAAGTGTTAGAGGAAACATTGCCTGTATGTCATGGAGAAGAAAGTAGAAAGGATCTTCATGCACTTTCCACCCTAAGGTGGGGAAGTAGTAAAACAAGTGACAAAGAAATTTTATATTATCTGTTTAAATCCTTCAAGTAGCACTGCTTTTAGGCTACATTGCCACACTACACTGATTTGCAACGGCTTTTCTAACCCTTCAAACATTCCAGTTATGTCCCTGAAGCTATTAAACTTAAAGCCTGTGCCATCCTGTCAAGTACAAGGCTGTATCTAGTTCTGCCTTCAAATGTTTTTGAATGAGTAAGTTGTGAGAGAGGCTGGATTCCCCTCAAATTTTATAAAGGGGAGTTTTAAAATACACCTTTTCCTTAGAGAAAAGAACCTCTGCTGCCTTCAACTTACTGGTAGAAAAGTTATCTTCTGAAATGCAGCCATTTCAGACTTAAGGATAAAGATTAAAGAACAACTTTGTGTTTAAGCAAACATGGCACTACAGGCTAGGTAGGTAGCTCCTAGCAACCTAGATTTCATACAACGCTCCCAGGAATCTCATATCCTTACTATGAGAGTCACTGCAACTGAAAAACCTAAGAAATGTTTAGGAGACAAGTACATGCAGTAGTCTCAGAGATCGTCCTAGAGTTACTTTTCAAAAAATACCCAGCACCTGTTTGAGCTGAGGGCCTGTTATTTGATACAGGCACCATTTGGCAAATTAATAAGAATGATTTGTGACACGTCAAATTAAAGCTGTAACTTGTTCAAATATTTTCTGCAATACATGACATACTATGGTTTTTTATAATATCAATCTTCTATTTATGCAATGCAAATCCCCTACCTGGTCAGGATTGTGTTCCAGTGGACAGTTATCACACTGATCTCCAACGCCATCCAAATCTGTATCCCTCTGGTCTACATTGTAGACATATTGGCAGTTGTCCCTTTCGTTAAGGACACCTACAAAATTAAGGAGAACTCATGAATGAAAGTCAACCATCAAAATGCTGCAAAGGATTGTATAGAGACACCACACTCCTCTCAATTTTCTGAAAGCATTTTGAGCAGCATTTGAAAACTTTTTGAAACTTGACTCATCAGCTCTGCCACAGGCTTCTGTTCCTGCTGCCTGTGAGAGTACAGCTAGGATTTAACTGTGCCAAAATATTTCAAAGTGAATCTCCATTAGCTATAACTGTTACTTCAGTAGTCTCTATGTCCTGAAAC
The DNA here is from genome assembly GCA_013398295.1 of Chionis minor. Classification (NCBI taxonomy): domain Eukaryota; kingdom Metazoa; phylum Chordata; class Aves; order Charadriiformes; family Chionidae; genus Chionis; species Chionis minor. Next base: position 652,624 of record VZSF01003927.1, on the reverse strand, counting down.
CACCACAGCAGAACTTCTGTTCACAGATAAAATTCTGGTAGGAAACCGGTGGTACATTGGGTACAGTTGATCAATCTGCAATTAGAAAACCATCTAAAGAAGTGATTGATTAGAGGCCACCTACCGTCTCCATCAATATCCACTGCACATGCATCTCCTTCTCCATTGTTATCAGTGTCAGTTTGGTCAGGGTTGTGATTGTAGGGGCAGTTATCACAGCGGTCACCAACATCATCCCTGTCATAGTCATACTGCTGTGGGTTGTAGATGAAAGGACAGTTGTCCTGCAAGAGCGAAAAAAGAAGTCAAACTTTGAAAGGACTCAAATTAAAGCTTAAACCAGATTCTGCTTATGTTTGTACCACTATATGAAAGGAGAAATGAAAGGCAGGGAAATAGTTAAAACTAGAATGCTTCTACCTCAAAAACACCCCTTTGCCTGCATGAGTGTAGGAATGGCTGAATAAAAATGAAGCTCAACCAGCTGCAGAAAGTTTGTCTGCATAGCTATGCATATCTAGAGGTTTCCAGGATAGCTGTCAGTACTAGCAATTTCCTATGGTCTTCTCTTAAGATTAAGGTCAGAAGCTAGACCCCAGCCTTAGGAAGGGGAGAGCTACATTCTCCAAGGCTCTTCTTTTGTGTTGTCTTACCCGGTCATCAGGAATGCCATCGTCGTCATCATCATTGTCACAGGCATCACCAATCCCATCCTTATCGTAGTCTTCCTGCCCAGAGTTGGGCAGATTAGGGCAGTTATCCTAGAAAGGACAAAGCACACAGATTGTTTACTCCTGGCATGATTACAATAGGGATTTTAGCAGGTGAGATCTAGTCATTAGGCAAAATCGTAATACCTCAATCAGGTAGGCGTTATCTTACTGCAGTTCTCTTAGTTTCACCTAGTCATTACTGTGAGGTTAAGTCTTAGAAAGCCAGAGCTCAAATAATTTTTAAAACAAAGATTTGGCTACTTTTGAGAATCTCAGCCTCTTTTTCTTCCCCTGGAGATAGATTTCTGTCAGAGCAAAGCTGATACAGGTATAGCCTAAACTAGGTTCTTCCTAGAACATTTATAACAAACATTTATAATTGTGTCAGGCTTCATTTTTTCCTCCCATATTGCAGGAATATCTACAGCAACAGGAAGAGCCTCCTAGCAATACTTTGACAATGGTATCCCTGAAAAGAGGGGTATTTTACCAGCTGTATTTGCAGAGAGGATCTAGCTCTAACTAGATAGAGACTTGCTTTATACCTCAAACTTAACATATTTTATGTATTTCTCAGATAAACTGTTGTAATGGTAGATGAGGAAACAGGATAAACTTACTTTTTTACAGTGGTAAGTGGCATTGGCAACACAAACAAGGTTCTCATTTGGCCATCCATCCAAGTCAGTATCTTCTCCGCAGATTATGCCATTGCCAGCATAGCCTGGTTTACATTCACAGCGATACATGGGGTCACTGAAGTGGCCAAGGTAATTGCATTTAGCATTCTTGTTGCAGTCATGTGTTCCATCTGTGCATGGATTACGTGGCTTGCAGACCTAGGAGACCACACAAAAATTAAATCCACTGGAAACATCTTTTTATCCCTCATTTTCCCCCCAGAGGTTCAAATAAGAAATGGAAAATACATGTTTGTTTTGGTCAGAGATCCAAAAAAGAAAAGCCTCATACACTACTCTGCAACTCCAGTAGCAGTCTTAGCACTAATTATTTTTTCTCGTTCAAAGCTTATTTATTTTCAAATGTAACCAAGCATTAAAACATCTAAGGCACATGTTGTTGGATCATAAGTGAATACTGATTAAATTACTCTCCTAAAATTATGTATAACATCTGAACCCTCCATGGCTGAGGAGGACAGTGATTTTTAAAACTCATTTTGAACTGCAGTAGAAACTGCTTAGTGCTCCTCCTGTTCGGAATCACAAGGGATGTTTTTCTATTAAACGTATCAATTACTTCTTCCCTGAAATGCATAGGTGCTTTCTCTTGTTTAGAAACTTTGAGAGATTTCATAACCTAGAACAGTTCTCAAGTTGCCAATACCTGTTTGTTAGCCATGGCATCCTCAATACTGCGACCAAATGGCTGTGTCCCTGTGAAACGTGGTGGGCAAGGCAGACAGTTGTACCCAGGTTCAGTATTCTCACACCTGTGCACTCCATTGGAGACAAAGCAGGCATCAGGAACCTCTTTGCACTGAAATACAGAGTTTGAGATAGAGGAGACAACAGTTAGTGTTATAAAACACTGGGAAAACACTGGGATTTTATTCTCCCTTCGCATTTTCTTTCACACACTTTCAAGGAGCAAACGCTAGTCTTCTTACCTCATCAATATCTTGGCAGCGGATACCATCACCATGGTAACCAGCAGGACAGGCACCACACTTCCAGGAACCGTCAGGGGAGCTGGTACATGTGGTCCCCGCAAAGCAAGGATTGGACAGGCATCCATCTGAAAAAACAAATGAGAAAGCATTAAGATGAGAGATGCGTACTATGCTGCTACACTTCTGTATTCGGCCGATACGCTGGTTTAAAATTCTAGCATTTATGTTTTACAGATCTATGTCAAATTTTTTTAATCAGTATTTTCAAGGTTGTCCACAACCCTATTTATGGGTAAGTGGATACTCACCGATTGGACAGTCCTGTTTGTTGCAGACCTGAGTCCCTCTAGCTTCACCTACACAAGTCTTCCCACCGTACTGGGGCTCAGGATTATTGCAGAGACGGCTACGTTTTTGAAGTCCTCCTCCACACGTCGCTGTGCAAGCATCCCACGGAGACCACGGCCCCCAGTTGCCATTAACTAAAGAGAAATAAAAGTTAGAAGACAAGCATAGCTTTAAATTCAGTAGTACAACTAGTTGCTACCTTACTAAGGACTACTACGTTTGCAGTGAAAGCACTTCAGACATTGCTCAGACAAATGACAGAATTAGTGGACTCTCTGGAAGAGCCACAGAAAACAGTTTAGTTTCATCTAAGCAGTTTAGTTTCATCTGGAACTAACCTGTCATGTTTTACCTAGCCCACCTCTTAAGTTTAAAGAGAGAATATTACTAGAAATAGGTTATATAGCAGCTACTCAGGAAGTCCACTGTTTAAGCTACCGAATAGTAGTTACCACCTGGACACACTTACTTGGGCAAGGATCTTTCTGGCAGGATTTGTTTTCTCTTGCCTCGCCCTCGCAAGGTTTGCCATTCAGCTGTGGTACTGGAGAGTTGCAGAGACGAATTCTAGTGATGATGCCCATGCCACAGGTGACAGAACATGATGACCATGGTGACCAGTGACTCCAGCCACCATCCTGTTTGACTGCAAGAGAGAAATGTCTGTTATTAATAGAGTTTCTGAAGAACAGACTTCAGCTGCACAGCACCTAGGACATAGCCAGTACCAGAACTGTACCGAAGACTCCACATATATTGGACAGCCTCAGCACTGTCACAGATCAAGTTGTTTTGTCACTAGAGAAATTGCATATCTAAACAAGCCTCATATTTTGTCCAGTGTCCAAACATGTCTATTTACTGCACAACTGTCTGCTCCCCTTTACCTGACTGATAAGAGTCCCTAAAGCTAGAAGCCAATGCTCTGTCCCAGTGACAGAGCTCCATGGCAATCTTTGCTGTTAGCATTAAGCCAACAAAAGCGGTCTGTGTTTTATTACCAGTGTGAGTAGATGAAGTACTTACATCTCTTATCGCACTCCTGAAGGTGGCAAGTCCGAGTCTGTACAGAAGACCCTTCACAACGGTTATTGAGACTGTCACAGGATCGCCCTCTCTGCTGAATCCCATTCCCACATGTCACAGAACATGAAGTCCATTCAGACCAAGGAGACCATCCATCATCTGCATAGTCGCTAGCTGCAGAGGGATACAGCTCTGAGTAAGAATCCAGGTATGTGTTTTTTCCATAGTTTTTTCTCCCACCCCTCTCTGCACTAAAAAGGACACAACTGTCCTCAAAAGCCACATGTGTCTTCCTTTCTTGTACAAGATAAAGGCCATGAACTCAAATGCTTCAGTGCTCACGTGGATCACCTAAGTGCAAGGTTATATCCAGTTGTGGTGTACTTTAGAGCAGCATGCATCTAGCTAGATGAAGTCAACTGCTATGGAAGTGTGAAGGAAGTACTTACGCCAGCATCGGGGGCAGCACTCCCCATCAGGCACGGTGGCATTGGAACAAGGCATGAGAGGACAGGACACTTTCCGGCATATGGTGGCCGAATTCTATGAAGAATTGTGAGAATTGCAATAAGCAAGTGGCATATAAACAATGTCTGGAGTCTGGTTAAATGATAAAGAGATCATTTCTGCATACTTAAAGACTCAATAGCACAGCTAGAGACCCTTGTATTTAGACCTAATACAACCCAATGGTATTTTTAATCAAACCTCATGTCATTCCCATTCTCACCCGTTATTTTTCAGTCAAGAGTATTTTGGCTTTGCAGAAGTTGATCAAGAGTAGCTACCAGATGCTGGCTAGCGTAAAAGACTATCACGTGATACCCAAAGTATAAGGTCAGACTTCAAAGGAATGAAACGAGAATGAGAGAGAAGTCAACTTTCTTTTCAGTTAATATGGATTTAAGCTGATTATATGGTAAAGATAAAATGAGTTTAGTGGACTCTGCTCAAGAGCCATGAAATCTATAACTTATACTTAGAAGCCTTTGATCTTTAAGCCAAGCAGGCAGGGTAAGAACACCCACCTCCAGTCTCAATGAGAGCTAAAGGGCAGCCCGTAGTTTTGTTTCTAGAAGGTAGCAGCTTGGTCAGAAGAATGCTCTCATGATTACTATTTTAATCTTCCCGAGCAAATGACTACATTAAGACAATTACAGCTAACACTGAGTAAGAGGGTTGGTAGAAAAGAGGCAAATGCAGAAGCCACAGTGTCATTTGCTGACTGCAAGACAAAAAGATGTAGATCTATAGAAGCTGATGAACTTGGTGAACTTGTATAGTTTTCAAAAATACTGCTGTTGTAACACTGTATGAAAGCTGCGTTTACACCAGACATTTAGCAGGATGAAATAAACTCAGTAAGTTCAGTGTAGGATTCATTCTTTCTAACAAAGAATGTCATTTAGAAATACCTGTTAATTTCAATGCATGAATTTATATACAGAGGACTTATGAATGTTAGGAATCTTACCTGGCAGGTACATTCAGTGCAGCTGTCAATAGTCCACTCTTCTTTATTTTTGTGCAAGATTCCATTGTGAATGCATACTCCAGGAGTGATCTGGACCACTTTGGCAATCAGTTCATTTTCTTCAGTCTTAAGAGGAGGTGAAAGGGGGGGGAAGAAGCAGAGAGAAGGTATTTATAATTTAATACAGAGCACACCCTTTTCCACAGAAGTCATCGAGTAAAGTTATTACTGTTTACCCAAGCTCTCAAAGAGCAAGTTATAATTCATTCACTAAATGCCAGTTAGTGACAGGTGCCATGAACTTAGCCAACACTTACCACTTTGCGAACTCTGTCTTGAAGGGTTGTAACCATGGACCGGAGCCCTTGCAGTTCTACAAACATATTTGTTAGTTCATCACAGGAAAAACCGCAGACTGCTTGGATGTCCTTTGTTTTATGGCCAATGTAATTAGTGCGGATAGCTGGGCTGGAACCATTGATGGGGTTGTCCAAAGTAATGATGGCACTAGTGGCTGAGAGACAAAAAACACACATCAAGTAAATGCATTTTTTACCATGTGCATTTATCATTCCAGGGTAACACCTGCTAAACAGCTGCCAACAGATTCATTAGGGTGCCTGCAGAAATGTAATCTTATTCCTTATGCAACGTGGATTTGCATGTCAGCATACTTCCGAGTTCTGTTTCAACTTGCCTTTCTAACGTAATGAGAAATCTTATTTTTAATAGATCATTGGATTCAGAAGATTGCAAACTTACAGCTGGAGCAGCCTTTGTTCCTCAGGATAGTTTCCAGAGTTGTTCCAAACACAAACCGCACATTCTGCAGCAGTCCCTGTGGACAAAGGAAGAATTACAGCTACTTGCAGTGACTGCATGGAGAGAGCGTGTAGGCGCTTAAGGTCATGTATGATCATTAAGAGTAATTTCATGACAGACAGCAAAGTGAAACCTGTTCCTTTATTCTCATTAATGATAATAAGCCGTGCTAGCTAACATTCTCATCCTTGACCACAAGGAGCTGGCAACTCTCCGGGCAGGAAGGAAGGAACCTGTGAATGTCTGAATCTCATATAAGAAGCTGAGCAATGAAGCTACAACTAGCTTCAGCGCCTTCTTATTGCTGCAGAAAGTTCTATCCCTGCAAGTCTAATGCTTCACCCTTCAAATTCCATTATTAAAATTTAGTAGATTTGGAGGTGGTCCATATCAAATGTACACAGACTAGTGAGCAGTGGAACCCTTTCTCCCTGTTAACCATGTCTTTGCAGCTATTTAGGCTGGTTGAGTAGCTAATGCACCTTCAGGGCAGATGACTGAAAACACTAGGCAAAAGCGTAAGTGAAATTCTTACCTGGAAGTTGTCATTGACTCCCCCTTTGGCGATACGGAGCCTGGCACTGCTGGCCAGGTCCCTAGTGAAGATATTCTGGATGGGGATGTCCAGTTCGGCATTCTCCATTTTCTCACACCCCACATAGAGCTGAGCCCGGTCCTCCTGCACAAACAGGGTGATATTCTTCCAGTGTCCTGTAGCTAGCAAGGCATCCTCTACTGACACTACTTGTTGCTTGCCGTCACCAGAAAGGCTCAGGTCCAGGGTTCCTGCCTTGCCATTTGATACTAGACTGAAGACATGACCAGAACCATCTTTCTGTTCCACGGACAGCAGTGTGCCTCTGCTCTTCTTGGCTTGGCGGAGAGTGGCCAGGAGGATGAAGCCCTTCTCAGCATGGATGGCATCTAACAAGTCTTGGAACCTGGAGTCAGGGACAGCAGGGATGCGACTGGCATCTTCAATGCGGTAAGCAGGGCTGGAGGATTCTGGTCCCTTCACCAGGTGCACCCCGGGTGCCCGGCGCCCAGCTCCCTTGCGAATGAAGCCAATAAGTTCAAAGAGATCAAAGACGCTGTTATCGTCACTCCGGGACTCTGCAGAGAGATCAGAACAAGCATCATGAGCAAGGGACAAGAAGAGGCTGAGCAGACACATATCTCCCAGGGTTTCTAAACCTATTGGCTTGTGGTGTGTACCATGCCAGGTACAGCACCTCACATTAGAGCGCAGACAGTAGCTCCGACGGTACGGCGTTCCCACCGGGAGCTGCTGTGCAGCAATACATGTGCATTCTTGTACAGGAGCCAGTCGGCACAGGAGTGCCAGGTACCTGCTGACTGACACACAAAGGTAGCAGCCCTTCTGGCACCTCATTAGGCTCTAGCAGAGGAAAAACAGCCAGCAGAAGCCTGGACTACCATATTCCCATGCCTGGACACAGCAAAGGCAGCTTGCTCAGTCCAGCAGGGTGACAGCAAGCACCACAGTGGCTTCTCTAGAGCACCACGCCAGCAGCCCACTGCCCCACTCCTTCTTCAGCCAGTTCTACACCATGTTCCCCCTTCCCTCTGCCCAGCGCAGGGGCGGACAACTTATGCTCTCAAGTCCTGGAGATGCTGCACTTCTACTTCTGAGGTTACACGAATTCCACACCAGAGAAAGTTTCCTGCTCTAGCTGATGCTCGCGTTCAAAAGTTTTTGTTCATTGAAAGCTCTGTAGCTCTTCACCACCAAGTGCAATTCTAGCTGCCTACACAGACACCGAGAAGTGGGTTTGTTCGAGATTTTTTTTTTTTTTTTCCCCGAGGGCTCCGAGTGCCCAAACTGGCGGCTGCGGCGGACAGAGCCGGTCTTACCTGCGGTGCGCTTGGCCTCCGAGGCGCCGAGCATGAGGAGCAGGAAGAGAGCGGCCGCCGGCCCCATGGCAAAGGTGTGTCCCTCAACCAGCCTGGGGACAGTCACAAGGAAGAAGGTCACCGCGCTGCCGTCGCGCCCGGGACCTACCGCCCGGCGCCAGCGCGGCGGCGGGGACGGGGCAGGTGCCCCCCGCCCTCGGGGCGGCCGGGCGGCGCGGCGGGAGCCGCTTCAGCACTTACCTGCGGGGAGAGCGGTGC